>CAICTM010000100.1:0-121194 GCA_903772945.1 Seminavis robusta | reverse complement strand
ACATGCGCCAGAAGCCATCCTTGATGTCCAATTTGCAAAACAAATTGGACCCTGATCGGCGGGTCTGGTGCCGACAGCATAGATGATGCGGCCAAGGGTTTTTCCAAGTTGATCCATGGAATGTCGAGGCGCTGCATCTTCATTTGTGAGCTCGTTGACTGATTGGGGGCCTTGCTTTCGTCGGCGTTGACCTTTGTTCGACAGGTCCAAAATCATTCGAAAGAGGCGGCTCTTGTGCGGGATCGCCGCAATGGGACTGATTTTGGTGTGTGTCAGGAGACCTTTGGCAATGTTGGCACGGAGCGTTTTCCATGGCATGAGCTTGACGAAACCTTGATCGACTTTTTCCAGGGCTTCGGTACGGCATGCCTGGGCGGCTTCGGCGGATTCGGCGGATGGATGGGCGCCGTACTGCACGGCAGCGTCAAGTTCGTCCAAAGTCCAGTTTGCTGTGATGTCGACAGGACAGCCTGTTGTACCGTACTCTTTCAGTTGTGGGCCAGCCGGGTGGGCCTGGGCAAGGGGGCCGGGGAACATCAAACCACGCAGAGGAACATGAGGATTGGACTTACTTTGTGTTTGGGTAAGGATGCTGAAGACATCCTGAATGGTGGCAGGGGCAATGGTGTCAGTCAAGGTGGTTCGTAGTTGGCGGGTTGGGCCGGTGCGGCCCGGATGCTGGGGTGGCGGAACCTGATGCAGGCGACGAGCTGCCGGTGCAGGTGTTGGAGCGGTGGGAGTGGGTTGGTCTGGGGATGACGACGAAGTTTGAAGGTGCTGTGTGGCTAGCGCCACAGCTTGATTGTGGAGGTGGTGTTCACGGCGCAATCGTCGGGCGGCAGCTTGGGGAGGCGGGGAAGGGCGAGCGGTTGCCGTAGGCAGATGGCTGCTGTGGTTGGTGAAAGGACGCTGCCCGTGATGCGGGTTGTTGGGCTCTGCAGTCGGGGTGGGAGGATGGATTGGGTCGGGCGGGAGAATTCGGAGGCGTTTGTGTTGTTGTGTGATAGCGTGAGTTGTGAGGTGAAGGGAGTTGTGCAGTCTCTTTTTAGTGATGGTAGATGAAAATGTTTGTTGTGTGATTTGGCTCAGATGCTCGGCTGTGGCTTGTGGTGGAGCAAGATTCTGAGGCGAAGGAGTGTGATTCTGTCTCAATGTACCGGGTATTGGGTCATGTGGGATGGTCTGTTGAGATGGAAAGTGTAGGTGTGTGTGTGGTAGTCAGTTGCGGGGTGGCTGGGTGCCCCTTAAACCAGTGGTCAAAAGAGCAGTCACCGTGTTGACTTGAGTGTCACCTACTGGACGAGGAGTGTGCTGTTTAGCGCAGGCAGAGCGACGGCAAGTGCCGCGGAGTTGGAACATCCCACATTCGTCATTTGAAAATCCAAAGGTAGCAAGGCACTGTGTGGTGGAGCTACCCGCCTGTGTGAGCCAGCGCTGGATGCTCTCACTTTGGCGATTTGGTGGCACCAAGACAAAAGTTAGAAGGCGGACAATCCAAGTTTCATTGCAAATCTGTGGCTCATTCGCTCGGCTCTTTGTCTGTCACAACCTTCACTTGGTTGTTGCGGCAAAGGATCGAGAAAAGAATGGCTGAGAAGGGTCTGTGACTGGTTGAGTCACTAATGAAGTGGGACTGGATGCAGGCCTAGCATGCACAGGGATGGCTGGCACTCCTCGTCAAGTGGCGCTTGGTGGTCTGAATGACCTTTGGATGATTGACGAATGGAACGACATTTGGTACATGAAGCTCAATTGGCAAACCCTTGCGACTGCAGCTCCTTGGGAAAAGGTGGACGGCAAGATGTGGTCCATTTCCGCCACAGCGTCAGGAGCCGTGTTTGGAGTGGCAACCGATGGGAAGAATGTCTTGTATTGTCCTTTCCGAGCTGCTGCACTGCATGATCTTCGTTGCGACTTTATTGATGGACCTTTGGAATCCATCCAGACGGCCTCAATCTAATTCAGGAACATTCACCTTTGACGTTCCCTTGTGAAGCATACATAGCAAATAGCCATTGTCGGTCTTAATCCTACTAGCAAGGAGAAGAGGGATCTCGTTTTATTTATTTCAGCGACGTTCCGCATCCCTTGTTAGTGATGTAAGGGAGCGAGCAAACCAGCATCCAGTCTCCTAAGTACCGGTATAGCTGTAACTATAGCTACGGTAGGTTCCACCAGGTCCAACCTTCAGCAAGTGATCTTACGGGGAAGACATCGCATGAAACGACACGAGGAAGCTTGCAAGCAAAACTGGAAACTACCGTACAACGTCCTCCGTACCGGTACCCCCCCTACCGGTACGGATAGCTACGAGATTGCCGAGGCCAGTTGAAACCAGTTGGATTTGAAAATTTTGCAATCATCCGACGTATTGCGTCCGAGGGACAAGCATCCATAGCTTTCGAATTACCTCTTGTGAACAATGTTTTCCTTCGTAGCGGTCAAGGTTTAGCTTGTTCTTATCTGTCGAGGTGCGGCCCCTCTTCCACTCTTTAAAACAGTCTTTTCTTCCAATGTTGCACTTCCATTTCGGCGCTCAGTCCTCGTCTCGGGGGGTGACTCCATCCCTGTCGAAACACACATTGTCGTCGTCGTCGTAGAGGTTGTCAAACTTTTCAAAGTCCTCAACCAGTTCATTCGTCGCACGAAGGCACGCATTTGACAAACGTAGAGGATTTATAGTTGTATCCGTAGCCTCAACCAGGAACATGACCGGGCCAAGCTGCACCGCACAAAGGCGGCGTAGCAACATCTGCCCAATGATGGCAGTTGTGCGCCCCTTTGCAACTTTGTTTCCCATATCATTCAAAAAGAGTTCGAGCTTGCGAATGTTGTGCGTATCAAGTCCGTGTGGGTGGTTGATAAGCCACTGGGTCGCATCGCTGCCAAGATGAAAACGGAGAAAAGGCAGTGGACTTTCAAAGTCTTGTCCGAATTTCATGTCACCGATATCGGCTACAACAACAGGGTGGATTTTGAGAACTGGGCAGATGATGCCCCCCGACCATGAAATTTCCCAACGATAGTTCAACTTGTGAAACCGATTCAGCGTTTGCAACCGATCTCCCTCTTTGGGCAAGGGAAGGAGAATCGGCTCGTGTTGCATCCACCGTCAAGCATGACGCGTTCGACACAAATACAAGATGACCACCACCCAATTCAGCCCAGCTGGAACCTGAAAGGCATCCATGGGAACTAACAACATCATGGACGGTAAGAATGGCAGTGAGCCACCAAACCAACATCCAGTCTTTCTTCCATTAATACTAGCGGTACGTAAGTGGCTTGCTACTTGGTAGCTGGGTTGCACCAGGTCTTACCTTCAGCAAGAAATAATAGGGGCAGAAGCCATATGGAACGAAACGAGGATCTCGAAATCGCCAGCTGGTAACGTCCTCATCAACCTATTTCAACATCGTCCATCCCTGACCGGTACCAGTGCCCGTAGCCTGTACATCCCTATCTTCATTTACCTCGGCAGTCTTGCTGCCAGAGCCCTCAACCCCTTTAACACGTGTTAATTGTTTTTCCTGCTACGGTGGTCCCTGCAGGTATAAGGGTAGGGTTAGAATACAAATAAGTCAGCAAAAACTAAATAAGTATCCTCGGATGGTGCTTTTAAACCAGCTAAAGCTATTTACATGCATCCTAGTAGGGGGATCTGCTTCTACCAGGAAAAACTATAAAGCTAGCAAAAGCTATATAACTAGTATTCTAGCTAGCTTGGGGTATCTGCTTCTAGCTTGCTATGGGAATCTGCTTCTAGCTAGGGGATCTGCTTCTAGCTAGCTAAGCGCAAGTTAGGCACTAGCTAGCTAAGCACTACAGGTATCTGCTTCTAGCTAGCTAGCTAATAGGGGTATCTGCTTCTACACTGAAACCTTTCTGCCGAGGTTACACAGCTCCGCTGGCTTATTTCCCTTTTGCCTTGATGGTTTTCACCGGTTCCACGTTTTGTCACAGGTAGCAGTGGGCTTAACAAAATTGCTAACGGGAATATTCCTTTTCCGACGCTCGTGTTTAAATGTTTAATCTTTTGGTGCCGTGAAATTTACCTTCGAGTGACAGTCAGCAATCGTGCGGCACTGCTTCGCTTCGAAGTTCGAAGGTTCCCACCTGGACCTTCCATCATGCCCAACACAAGCTCCTCTCTCTCTTGACAAGTAGCGGTACAGTGTAGAGCACCAGACGATAGAGTAGACAACAACCCACAACGCATAACGCACAGCTTAGTTTGACGAAGAAGAGTAAGCCACAATGAAAGAGCAACATCCCGACGATGGTACAGAAGGGGACGACTCGGAAGCAGCCGAAGAGGGACAAGTAGTGAGATCCCACCCTACCGAAGTTCCCCAGCGAGTGCACTACCGATGCGCCGTTCTCCAGCGATTCGTACCGCGAGGCAGAGTCGCTATGATCGTCTCGGGATCCGTGTTACTACTGAGTCTGGGTGTGTTGATTCTATTGATAGTCAGGGGTAACAGTAGTAGTGAGGACGGAAGCGCCATGATTTCGGCGACAACAAGCACAACGACGAATACCCAGATTCTCTCACAGGATGAGACTACAACTACATCTTCCACCACCAATAGTCGAAGTGATAACACCCAGATGCCCACCACGGTCCAAGAGACGCAACGGCCCATGACGATACTGTGGGAGATTGGGGACTTCTCTGCCATCAGCCGCCAAGACCCCACCTTGGTTCCGTTTCCTCTCGAGGCGTCACAGTGTCGATTGGCCGACGGAGAATACTTTACCGATCTGTTCGAAGAACCCTTTGAAAGCCCCTCGATTGATCTCATCACACCCTCGTGGTTGGATTACACCACCATTGGCTCCCCCTTTAATCGGACCTTTGATGTGGTCGCCAATCACACGGTACTGGAGAATGGCGTCATCTTTAACGTGGAGACAGTTCCCCAAGTACTTCCGGAACACTTGCAGAGTCCTCGCCTCAGTGAAAGTGACATTCTGGAAGCCGTCCTAACCGAGGCGGGAAAGTTTTATCGCGAACCCACCTACCCGATTCCACTCTCCCCGGAAGTGCATGTCGAAATCATGTCCCGACTGGACCCTGACAAGACTGTCTTTGCCGGTGGACAGGGCTTTTTGGCAGCGGGAATGCTGGCGTTTGCCCAGCATCTTCCCTTGGCTCTGTCTCCGGATCATCTCTGGGCGGTCATTGCCTCCGGATTCGCCTATCACGTGGACCAATATGCGGAAGAGCTCAGACATCACTTTGTCAACCACACGGGACAAGCAGAGATTCATATCCAAGAAGATACCATGTTGCGACGTCAATCCCCGCCCGAACAGTGGGAAGCCTTGATATTCCCAAAGTTTGCAGAAGAGATTCGCGCCAATATGAACAATACACTCGTCTACGACTTGATGGTCGAACAAACCTTCACGACCACCACACCCACCAGTCATGCGGCATCCCGCATCACACTCATGGCGGCACTCAAGGCATACTTTAGCTATTCCATGACGACCGCCTGTGGCATTCCGCAAATCAAACTCGAAGGCCGTCGCAAAGATTGGGTGGCACTACGGACCCGCACCCAACATCTCAGTGAATTCATGTTGGTCAATCATCCCCAAGGAGACTTGTGGATCAATGACGTGGTGGTGCCCATTCTAGATCAGTTTATTGATGCGTACGATGGTAATGTGAACTATTGCTTTTGGCAAAATATGGTGAAATTCCGCAACAGCGCGGATGGAAGTGGTGCCTATGATTTCTTGTCGGGATGGTTGCCCAATCTCTTTCCTTATCTGACTTTTGGCAATGGAGAAATTCGCGAGAATCGATACTTGCGACATTGGAGTCTCTCTGCCATGGGAGACCAGAAAGGACCCGATCCGAGCCATATCCCCATTCAAATGTCGTCGGCGCCCGTGTTGTGGAACTACCTCGAAGACGAGTTTCACCTCCACTTTCACGCCGGATTTCGTGGAGTCGAGCAACTCGATGAGGACGAGGATGTCAGTAGCACCGGTGGGATGCTAAGGCCGGTGTTGGGATGGTACATTACGTACGACCCAGTAGTGTGAGGTGGGTGGTTGCCTGCCTTGCGTTGCCCACACCCCTGCAGACTCGATCTGCTGTTTGCACAAGATTGCTACATGTCCCACCACCACCATTCCTTACTAAATGCACAAATCCAATTAGATATTAGCGTACACCTATAATTACTGCATGCATTCGCTGTTTTTTATTTGGTTTCCTGCTGGCCAACGACAAGAGTGCGGACTAGCTAGTGCCCCTCGGAGGCATCTGATTGATCGCTTTGGTCACTGCCGCTGCTTACGGAGCCTTCGTCCGAGGCTGAGGACGAGTCCTCACGTTGCGGCATTTCTTCCGCAAGTGAGGTCTCGCCGGTCAAAGGCGCAGAGCCGCTTGCCGAAGGATCCTGATCTGAACTTTCTGGCGCTCCTGTAACGTGAGGTTCCGCCGTGACGGCCATGTCTTCGCGGTCATCAGCCTCCTGGTCCTTCATGTCTTCGTTCGCGTCAGTCTCAACTTTTGTCTGACCAATCACTGGTTCACCAGTAGTATGCTTTGGGACATTGGTCACTTCTCCAGAGCTATTCGTGTTCTCGGGCTCTTCAGCACCGCCCTTGAGTTCCTCGTCTTTTTCATGTTCTACAGCCTGGTCTTTGGGCTCTTCATCCCTATTTGCGTACACCTCGGATTCGGCAATGACCTGGACCTCTTCGTGTTTAGACTCCGATGATTCTCCTGTTCCAACAACGTCCGGGTCTTCCTGTCCATTGCTTTCCTTCATGCTGTTGACGTTGTCGTTGTCATTGTCATTGTCGCAATCAGAATAGTCAACAACCTGAACTTGTTCTGGTTCAATCTCAGTGATCTGGTGCTCATCTTGGTCAACAGCGTCCCAATTGTCAGCTTGTTCAGGTTCGTCTTCCACCTGATCGAATATCTCCTCGCTCATGTTGCAGCTGTTGGGCTCGTCAGTGCCCCGACCTTTTTCGGTGTCAGGTTCAAACTCATGGGCGACATTGTTTTCGACATGAGCGTCATGGTCATCCGTCTCCTTCTGGTTGTTTTGCATGGTTTCTGGTTCAGCCTCCGCTGGATCCTTTGGCTCCACCGTTTCGATAGTGGATCTTCCAGCCTCGGGGTGCTCGGATCGGGCAACATCATCGAGTTGTTTCTCTAGGTCGACAGTGCCACTTGCTGCATCAACTTGTTGTTCTGCAGCATCAATCTTCTCCTGGCATTCTTCTTCGTCGTCGATGGCGGTGGCGCTTGTTGCGTCTGCCACTCCAACAACTTCGTTGGAGTCGTTGATCTCGGTATCTTGGTTGGAACTACCAGTCTCACTGTCATGTACTCGTTGCAGGGCCTCTCCATGCCGCTCTTTCAAGTCGAGAACCCAACCTTCATCGTCAAGGCGGTCGTCACTGCTTTCGTTGATTGCAAAAGCTGAAGTTTCCATGGATTGAGGGTTTTGTAGGCCTTCTTCCTCATGCAACTGTGGCGTGAGCTCGTTTCCAATGCCCTCCTCCAACTTCGGCGGCTGATCGGTGGTGTGGTTCGTCGGGTGTTGCATATCTCCATCTGATCCGACGTCGTGGTTTCTTTGGGAGTCTTCCTCATCTTTGTCTTCTTCAATAGCCACCAGAAGGGCCACAGAGGTCTCGTAACTGGAAGCGTCTGCACTTTTCCTGTTGTCATCTTCAAGTGCTGCAGTGCCCTGTGCGTTACTTGAGCTTTCGATCTTCGCCAGCGATTCTTGGCCGCTCACGTTCACTCCACCCTCCTTAGCTTCGTTATTTGAGGGCTCAAAGCATGTCGAATCATCGTAGTGACTGGACTCATCGTCTTTGATGGACTCATCGTCGTTGATGGACACATCCTCATAGATGAAGTCTTCTAACATTTGCTTGCCTCGTTGAAACCAGTTGGAAGCCGAGGGATCCCCTTCAGAAATTTCGATCTCGCTTTCTGATTCATCAATATCTTCAGGACCATCTACCTCAATCCAAGCGCCATTGGCATCCTGAAGCCAATATTTCCTGTTGCTGCTATTTTCGCTGCTGCAGCTCTCTGATCCGGCAGACAAGTTGTCAGGATCGCCGCAGCGGGGTTTCTCTCTGGTATCCTCATGTTTGTCATCCTCAGAATCCATAGTTTCTTGTGTTTTTTCGTCGGCTGCAATACACTCAGCGATGAATGCGTCTTCATGCGTGTCGTCGTTCACCGCAGCACGTTGCACGTTTTCACCTTCAATTAGCCCACTGTCTGGAACAGTCGAAGAGCACTTATCCGTCGATGAATGAGATCCACCATCCTTGGGAGCATCGAAAATGAAACTGTCCGCATCACTAACAATTCGGTTGTCTCGATCGTGCAAGCCACTAGTAGAGCACTCCAAACTTTTGGAAACTTCCGACGTTGCAGCTTCATCTTTGGCATCGTCGGTGGCTGCTTCGAGGCCACCGGGCAGGATTCTCAGCACCTGGCTAGAATCCGTGTCCTTAGCACGACGAAAACCTTCAGCTTCTTCCAGCTCTCCACTCAACGATTGGGAATCCTGGTTGCATTCATGATTAGAGGAAACATCATAGTCGTTTGATTCGGCAAGGTGAAGATCATCTTCTTGCGCCATATTTTGGAGCGTGAGGATCAACAATTCTTCGCGACCGGAAAACTGACGCAACAAGGCATCCACATCGTCAAGGTGATCAGGGCAATTCTTCCTAACAAGCTCTTCTACCTCTTCTCGGTGGCTCTCGTCGGAGCTAGTCTCTGTGACTACAGCCGTGGACAGGTCAGTTTCCGACACCTCCGTTGCAGGTGGCTTATCCTCGGACTTCTTCTTGTTTTTATCCGGCTTCTTCCTTTCCTTGTTCGGTACAATCGTAGACACAGCAATAATAATCACTAAGACAGCTGCACACCCCGCTGCAATGAGAATGATACCAAGCAGCCCAATTCCGTTACTGCTGCTCTCCTCATTATTAGTTTGCAAGTCGGGATCCACAATTGCTCGGCTTGACACTGATGATAATGCCACTTCCGGGTCTGAGGGCCGTTCAACAAAGAAAGCTGATCCAGGGTCCACTTTTTCCAGCTTCCTCTGAAGTCTTCCCTCCTCAATGGCAGCTTGTGTTGCATTCACATATGCAGCATATACTTCATTTGCATCTTCCTCCGGAGGAACATGGAGGTTGAAACGACCATGCACTGTGTGGCATTTTGACTTCTCCACAGCGGAAGGCGGGCATGGAGTATCGGTAACCTTGTAAACTAGAGCCGACGACGGATCATAGGAAACCAACCGCCGTCGGTGCTCCGAGAGTTTCAGCCTTCTCCTATTTGTTGTCAACTCCCCCACCACTTCATTGACGAACTGTTTATACGCATTGTGCAGACCTTGTCTGTCAGGCCCACTGGTCAACATACTGGTAGTCAAACCAATTGAATTGGAAACATCCCACGCATTGTAGGCCTTCACAACCTGTGTGTTCGTTGTGGTTGGTGAGAGCGTTGGTTTGGGTGTTGACGTGGGAGCTGGTGTTGTTGGAGGAGGGGAAGAAGGCTTGGCCGTCTGGGGGGTAGTCGGGCTATTTGTGGTTGGAGTAAGGGTGGAAGGATTGCCAGTCTGAAGGGCAGGGCTGCTCATTGTGGCAGGTGAAGTACTCGTTTGCGTGGGGCGTGGCGACACCAAACTCGTAGGGCTAGATGTAAAACCACCATTCAGCAAGTGAGTAGGCTGATAAGTGCCAGAGGCTTCGGTAGGACTGGATGTCAGTGGACCTGCAGCAATTGGGAGCATGGTGTTTCCAGATGGAGCCAATGTGCTAGACGAAGGATTCACAGTACTAGTAGTGCCAGTTGTTGCGGGGTTACTTGTAGTGGGTGCCGCACTTGGGTTTCCTGGAGTCACAGTTGGAACAGATGTGGTTGGTTGTGCAGTGGTGGGGCGTAATGAAGGAGCAGCCGAAGTTGGCGCTGCACTTGGGTTCCCCGGAGTCACAGTTGGAACAGCTGTGGTCGGCAGAGCAGTGGTGGGGCTCGATGAAGGAGCAGCTGAAGTTGGCGCTGCACTTGGGTTTCCTGGAGTCACAGTTGGAACAGCTGTGGTCGGCATAGCAGTGGTGGGGCCTAATGAAGGAGTGGCTGAAGTTGGTGAAGCACTTGGGTTCCCCGGAGTCACAGTTGGAACAGCTGTGGTTGGCAGAGCAGTGGTGGGGCTCAATGAAGGAGCAGCTGAAGGGGCGCTGCACTTGGGTTCCCCGGAGTACAGTTGGAACAGCTGTGGTCGGCGGAGCAGTGGCTGGGCTCAATAAAGGAGCAGCTGAAGTGGGCGCTGCACTTGGGTTCCCCGGAGTCACAGTTGGAACAGCTGTGGTTGGCAGAGCAGTGGTGGGGCTCATGAAGGAGCAGCTGAAGTGGGCGCTGCACTTGGGTTCCCGGAGTCACAGTTGGACAGCTGTGGTGGCGGAGCAGTGGCTGGGCTAATGAAGGAGCAGCTGAAGTGGGCGCTGCACTTGGGTTTCCTGGAGTCACAGTTGGAACAGCTGTGGTTGGTGGAGCAGTGGTGGGGCTCAATGAGGGAGCAGCTGAAGGGGGCGCTGCACTTGGGTTCCGGAGTCACAGTTGGAACAGCTGTGGTTGGCAAAGCAGTGGTGGGGCTCAATGAGGGAGCAGCTGAAGTGGGCGCTGCACTTGGGTTCCCCGGTGTCACAGTTGGAACAGCTGTGGTCGGCGGAGCAGTGGCTGGGCTCAATGAGGGAGCTGCAGAAGTTGGGTGCACTTGGGTTCCCGGAGTCACAGTTGGAAAAGCTGTGGTCGGCGGAGCAGTGGCTGGGCTCGATGAAGGAGCAGCTGAAGTTGGCGCTGCACTTGGGTTGCCTGGAGTCACAGTTGGAACAGCTGTGGTTGGCGGAGCAGTGGTGGGGCTTAATGAGGGAGCAGCTGAAGTGGGCGCTGCACTTGGGTTCCCCGGAGTCACAGTTGGAACAGCTGTGGTTGGCAAATCAGTGGTGGGGCTCAATGAGGGAGCAGCTGAAGTGGGCGCTGCACTTGGGTTCCCCGGAGTCACAGTTGGAACAGCTGTGGTTGGCAAAGCAGTGGTGGGGCTCAATGAGGGAGCTGCAGAAGTTGGTGAAGCACTTGGGTTCCCCGGAGTCACAGTTGGAACAGCTGTGGATGGCTGAGATGTCACAGGACTTGAGGAAGGAGTAGAGGTAGTTGGTGCTGCACTTGGGTTTCCAGAAGTGACTGTAGGGTTTGCAGTGGTTGGCTGGGCTGTGGTTGGGTTCACAGTTGGAACAGCCCCTACACCTTTGGGTGCAGTTGGCTGTGCACTTGTGCTTCCAGGTTTGACTGTTGGTGTGTTTGTTGTGGGGGTTGCCGTTGTTGGTTGCACTGTAGATGGGCTTGCTGTGGTGGGCTTGCTTGTACTGGGTGCAACTGTTGTTGGCTTTGTTGTTGTTGGACTTGCGGTTGTGGGACTTGCACTTGGACTTCCAGGCTTCACAGTGGGCTTTCCTGTACTTGGTGCAGCTGTTGTGGGATTTGCTGTTGTTGGAGCCACGGTGCTGGGCTTCAGTGTTGATGGGGTAGCCGTGGTAGGCTTTGCGGTTGATGGGGAGGCTGTGGTAGGCTTTGCGGTTGATGGGGCAGCCGTGGTAGGCTTTGCGGTTGATGGGGAGGCTGTGGTAGGCTTTGCGGTTGATGGGGCAGCCGTGGTAGGTTTTGACGTCGATGGACTTGCTGTTGTTGGCTTTGCTGTTGATGGACTTGCTGTGGTGGGCTTTGCTGTTGATGGACTTGCTGTGGTGGGTTTTGCTGTTGATGGACTTGCTGTGGTGGGCTTGGCAGTGGTCGGTGCAAGGGTAGTTGGCATAGCCGTTGTTGATATTGAACTTGGGCTTCCTGGCTTAACTGTGGGTGTCCCAGTGGTTGGTTGGGTCGTTGTTGGAGTTATAGTTGTTCGCCGCGACGTTGTTGGACGCAATGTAGTCGGTGTTGCTGTCGTTGGCCTAACCGTAATGGGTGTTGCAGTTGTTGGTTGTGCTGTAGTTGGAGTTGCAGTAGTTGGCTGCGCTGTACTGGGTCTTGCTGTGGTTGGTTGCGATGTGGTGGGTGCCAAAGTACTTGGTTGGGTGGTTGTGGGTTGAAGCGTTGTTGGAGCAGCACTTGGGCTTCCCGATGAGACAGTGGGGGCTGCTGTTGACGGGGCGGATGTAGTGGGCCTTAACATGGACGGTGCAGCAGTCGTGAGCTTCGCTGTAGCAGGTGCATCGGAAGCTGGCATTGTTATGATAGGTGCAATTGTGCTATCCCTAATGCCTGAACTGGGGTTGGCAGTGATGGGGCTCAAGGTGGTGGCGCTGGCACTTGGATTCCCCTGCTCTACGGTGGGTCCGGCGGTGGTTGGCGGTCCCTGGGTCGGTGCCTTTGTTGTCGGTGCTCCTTGTGTGGGTACATTCATGGTCGGTGGCTCCCCTTGCGTTGGATTGGAAGTGGTGGGGCTCAAGGGTGTAGTGGGGATTGTTGTGGCTGGACTTGCATTCGGGCTTCCAGGTGTCACTGCTGGATTTGGGGAAGTTGGTGAACCAGGGATTGGATTAGACAGTGTAGGAGCTGGATTTGTAGATATTGGGCTCACTGTGTTGGGACTAGAATTGGGATTTCCAGCTGTACCTGTTGGCTGAACTGTAGAAGGACCAGAAGTGGAAACAATTGGAGCTGGTGATGTTTCAATGACTGGGGCCGCGGTGTCATTGGAAGGCAAAGGAGCGGGAGTGGCTGTCTGGTTATCGCCCTCCTCCAAGGGGCTGCCACTGGGAGCCAAGGTTGCGTTAGGGCTGCTGGGAGATGGACTGGCTTCAGGAGCAGAGGTACCATTGGTGTTGTTGTTCAGGGGAGATCCTGTTGGAGTGGGAGCAGCAGTGGAGTTCCCCACACCGGTTGGGCCTTCCGTGGATGTCTCGTTGACTGGGGCTGCAGTGTCAGTGGAAGGCAAAGGAGCGGGAGTGGCTGTCTGGTTATCGCCCTCCTCCAAGGGGCTGCACTGGGAGCCAAGGTTGCGGTTAGGGCTGCTGGGAGACGGA
Source organism: Seminavis robusta (assembly GCA_903772945.1). Classification (NCBI taxonomy): domain Eukaryota; phylum Bacillariophyta; class Bacillariophyceae; order Naviculales; family Naviculaceae; genus Seminavis; species Seminavis robusta. Next base: position 108,096 of record CAICTM010000100.1, on the reverse strand, counting down.
CTGGCTCAGGAGCAGAGGTACCATGGTGTTGTTGTTCAGGGGAGATCTGTTGGAGTGGGAGCAGCAGTGGAGTTCCCCGCACCGGTTGGGCCTTCGGTTGATGTTCGTTGACTGGGGCCGGGTGTCATTGGAAGGCAAAGGAGCGGAGTGGCTGTCTGGTTATCGCCCTCCTCCAAGGGGCTGCCACTGGGAGCCAGGTTGCGTTAGGGCTGGTGGGAGACGGACTGGCTTAGGAGCAGAGGTACCATTGGTGTTGTTGTTCAGGGGAGATTCTGTTGGAGTGGGAGCAGCAGTGGAGTTCCCCGCACCGGTTGGGCCTTCGGTTGATGTTCGTTGACTGGGCCGCGGTGTCATTGGAAGCAAAGGAGCGGGAGTGGCTGTCTGGTTATCGCCCTCCTCAAGGGGCTGCCACTGGGAGCAAGGTTGCGTTAGGGCTGCTGGGAGATGGACTGGCTTCAGGAGCAGAGGTACCATTGGTGTTGTTGTTCAGGGAGATCCTGTTGGAGTGGGAGCAGCAGTGGAGTTCCCCGCACCGGTTGGGCCTTCGGTTGATGTGTCGTTGACTGGGGCCGCGGTGTCATTGGAAGGCAAAGGAGGGGAGTGGCTGTCTGGTTATCGCCCTCCTCCAAGGGGCTGCCACTGGGAGCCAAGGTTGCGTTAGGGCTGCTGGGAGATGGACTGGCTTCAGGAGCAGAGGTACCATTGGTGTTGTTGTTCAGGGGAGATCCTGTTGAGTGGGAGCAGAGTGGAGTTCCCGCACCGGTTGGGCCTTCGGTTGATGTTCGTTGACTGGGGCGCGGTGTCATTGGAAGGCAAAGAGCGGGAGTGGCTGTCTGGTTATCGCCCTCCTCCAAGGGCTGCCACTGGGAGCCAAGGTGCGTTAGGGCTGTGGGAGATGGACTGGCTTCAGGAGCAGAGGTACCATTGGTGTTGTTGTTCAGGGGAGATCCTGTTGAGGTGAGAGCAGCAGTGGAGTTCCCGCACTGGTTGGGCCTTCGGTTGATGTCTCGTTGACTGGGGCCAAACTCGGAGCTTCAATTGCTGCGCTCGGAGCTGCACTTGCGAAACTCGGAGCCGCACTTGCCAAACTCAGAGCCTCACTTTCCGCACTGGGAGCTGCACTTGCAGAACTCGGAGCCCCACTAGCCACACTGGGAGCACTTGCAACTTGGAGCTCACTTGCTGCACTTGGAGCTCACTTGCCAAACTTGGGCCTCACTTGCCGCACTGGGAGCTGCACTTGCGAATGAGCTCACTAGCGCACACTCTGGAGCCTCACTAGCCAACTGGGAGCTGCACTGCAAATGAGCCTCCTAGCACACTGGAGCCTCACTAGCCGCACTGGGAGCTGCACTTGCAACTCGGAGCCTCACTTGCTGTCTGGAGCCTCACTTGCTAAACTCGGAGCCTCACTAGCCACCTGGGAGATCACTTGCTAAACTCGGAGCCTCACTTTGTATGCTTGGAGTGGCACTTGCCAAACTCGGAGCCTCGCTAGCCGCACTGGGCTGCACTGATCCACTGGTGCCGCACTGATGACTACACGTTGCTAGCAGCACTTGATTGACTGGAGCAGCACGTTGCTAGGAGCACACTTGTTACTGGAGCCTCACTTGAGCGCTGGGAGCCGCACTTGCTAAACTCGGAGCCTCACTAGCCACACTGGGAGCTGCACTTGCTAAACTCGGAGCATCACTTTGTATCTTGGAGTGGCACTTGCCAAACTCGGAGCTCACTAGCCGCACTGGGAGCTGCACTGGCCAAACTCGGTGCCTCACTAGCCACACTGGGAGCTGCACTTGCCAAACTTGGAGACTCACTTCCTGCGCTCGGAGCCTCACGTCGCTCACGCTACTGAGACTCAGCTAAACTGGGACTCACTTGCTAACTCGGAGCATCACTAGCCACACTGGGAGCTGCACTTGCCCTGGAGTCACTTGCTAAACTCGGGCTCACTTGCTACTCGGAGACTCACTTGCTAAACTCGGAGCTCACTTGCTAAACTCGGAGCTCACTTGCTAAACTCGGAGACTCACTTGCTAAACTCGGAGACTCACTTGCTAAACTCGGAGACTCACTTGCTAAACTCGGAGACTCACTTGCTAAACTCGGAGTCTCACTTGCTAAACTCGGAGCCTCGCTAGCCGCACTGGGAGCTGCACTTGCGAAACTCGGAGCCTCACTGCCACGGAGCCTCACTGACTCGGAGCCTCACTAGCCACTGGGAGCTGCACTTGCAACTCGGCGCCTCACTTGCTACTTGGAGCCTCACTTGCTGCACTTGGTGTTGCACTGATGCTGGGCTGCACTTGCTGTGCTTGGAGTGGCACTTGCTGCGCTCGGAGCCTCACTTGTTAAACTCGGAGTCTCACTTGCTAAACTCGGAGCCTCACTTCCTCACTCGGAGCCTCACTTGATTGGCTGGGAGCGCACTTGATTCACTCTGGGAGCTGCACTTGCTGCGCTTGGAGTGCACTTGTGAAACTCGGTGCCTCACTTGCTGTGCTTGGAGCCTCACTTGCTAAACTTGGAGCCTCACTACCCACTGGGAGCTGCACTTGCTAAACTTGGAGCCTCACTTGTGCGCTTGGAGCCGCAGCTTGATTGACTCGGGAGCTGCACTTGCAAACTCGGAGCCTCGCTAGCCGCACTGGGAGCTGCACTTGCGAAACTCGGAGCTCACTGGCCAACTCGGAGCCTCACTAGCCACTGGGAGCGCACTGCACTCGGCGCCTCACTGCCACTGAGCTCACTTGCTACACTCGGAGCCTGCACTTGCCAAACTCGGAGCCTCACTTGCTGTGCTTGGAGTGGCACTTGCTGTGCTCGGAGCCTCACTTGCTAAACTCGGAGCCTCACTAGCCACACTGGGAGCTGCACTTGCTAAACTCGGAGCTCACTTGCTAAACTCGGAGACTCACTTGCTAAACTCGGAGCTCACTTGCTAAACTCGGAGACTCACTTGCTAAACTCGGAGCTCACTGCTACTTGGAGCTGCACTTGCTAAACTCGGAGCCGCACTGGCCAAACTTGGAGCCTCACTTATTGTGCTTGGAGTGCACTTGTGCTCGGAGCTGCACTGCCACGCTTGGAGCGCACTTGCATCGGACTGACTTGCTAACTCGGAGTCACTTGCTAAACTGGAGACTCACTTGCTAAACTCGGAGCTCACTTGCTAAACTCGGAGACTCACTTGCTAAACTCGGAGCACTGCCAAACTTGCTAAACTCGGAGCTCACTAGCCACACTGGAGCTGCACTTGCCAAACTCGGAGCCTCACTTCTCCTCGGAGCCTGCTACTTGGAGCCTCACTTGCTAAACTCGGAGACTCACTTGCTAAACTCGGAGACTCACTTGCTAAACTCGGAGCTCACTTGCTAAACTCGGAGACTGCACTTGCTAAACTCGGAGCATCACTTTGTATCTTGGAGTGCACTTGCCAAACTCGGAGCGTCACTAGCCGCACTGGGAGCTGCACTGGCCAAACTCGGTGCCTCACTAGCCACACTTGGAGCTGCACTTGCAAACTTGGAGCCTCACTTGCTGCGCTCGGAGCCTCACTTGTTAAACTCGGAGTCTCACTTGCTAAACTCGGAGCTCACTAGCCGCACTGGGAGCCGCACTTGCGTAACTCGGAGCATCACTAGCCACACTGGGAGCTGCACTTGCTGCGCTTGGAGTGGCACTTGCGAAACTCGGTGCCTCACTTGCTGTGCTTGGAGCCTCACTTGCTAAACTTGGAGCCTCACTAACCACACTGGGAGCTGCACTTGCTAAACTTGGAGCCTCACTTGCTGCGCTCGGAGCCTCACTTGTTAAACTCGGAGCCTCACTTGCTAAACTCGGAGCCTCACTAGCCGCACTGGGAGCTGCACTTGCTGTGCTGGGAGCCACACTTGATGCTTCTTCAAGGTGTCTCTTTGGTCTTGATTCCATTTGTGGCATTGATATTGGACCTAGTGTTTTGATTGGAGATTGCTTCATTGGTTGTAGTGGAGACCCGAAGGCACTTGTAGATGCCATGATGTTTATTCTGTCTAGTGATATTGCCTGTAGGAAAATGCTAAGGTTTTCTGGTACTCCCAGACACTTGTACCCCAGTGTCCTCAGCTGGGTTTGGATGCCGGGGCTTAGCTTGTTCCAGTCCACATTTCTTGATGTATCCTTGCAGTCGTTTATTGTTGCCGTCAGACACCCCCAACGACAAATCTTTGAGTCGCCGTTCTTACACGGTTCTGTTCGAAGTGGGCATGTTTTGTTGCGTGCGCTTCCTTTGACATGCTTATTGTAGTGCTTGCTTTGGGTATCTTCCCGTCGTCGGTAGTTAACCGGAGTCGCTTGGTGCGCGACTTCTTCTTGTTCATAGTCGAATGTAAATTGGTTCAAGGCGATGCTGCCTTGCATGTCTTTCAGGCCATTGTTGAATGCCTTTTGAACATGGAAGACGATGTTGCTCTCTTCATCTGCGTCACAAGCCGTAGATTCCTCGCCAGGAAACCAAATCCGAATGTCAATCAGAACTTGATATTCTCGCGAAACAAGAGTGCAACGCTCCACGTCTTCTTGCTGCCGTTGTTGTTGGTCGTGTGCCGTAGACGTGTTGTCGTCTGTTATGGACTGTTGCTTCTCTTGGAAGAAAGCTGACTTATTGCCTCGTGGTTCTTGACGAAGTGCTTCCCACGCAGTGTAGCAAATGTCCATGAATAGTAAGTTGCTGTCTTGGGTAACCATCGGCGTTTCGGGACTTTGAAGAACGCTAATGTCCATCAACTCGTTCATCTGCTGGTCAAACAGCTCTTGGAACTCTCGCGTTACAGTCTCGTCATTGACATTGCTGTTCCAAAATGACGTCGGCCCCGTATCATCATCTTCGTGGGGCATCTTTGCCAGCATGAGTTTATTAAGGAACATGGAATACTCGGGGTATCGGTTGAAAAAACCATCGCTATTCTGGTCGGCCGTCAATAGAGCCTCTCGGCATGGATTCCAATAGTCACGGGAGTTGTGCGCTGCGGCCAGAGGAAGGCAGCCCAGCAGTAGTTGCAAAATTGGAATCCCCACCATCAACGTTCCGGTGATGGTTGCCGTGGCCAATGATATCCTCCCGCAACGATGATTTCGCTCATCAGCCGCTTTCACTGCGTAAACCTGAGCGTGTCTTTTCATTTCAACTTGGATCATTCTTTCTTTCTGGATTGTATTTATTCTCTAATATAGGCAATCGACTGTGCTCGGTCGTCTAATGTTTGCTTTGTCTCTATCAACTTGGTGTCGCTGGGTTTCTAGGTTGGAGTGCGGGTGTACATGTAGAGTTCTGTTCCCTCGATCGGATGTCATCCTGCTCAGCGACCATGGCATTATTTAGTGCTTTGCGGCTTGGCTGCAGCCTTTTACTAGCTAGTAGATGCCAACCCAAGAAACCTTGTCTCTTGTCTCACTTATTCAGCTTGCGGCTTCGGAAGGTGCAAGGGTCATTATTGGAAATGGCGTCATACTGGGTCACAAGTTTCTCAAAATGCTGTGACCTCCTTAATTATGCTGTTGCCTCGATCTTGTGCTTCGTTTCATGGCTTAGAGAGGGGATGCGCCAAAGCTGTTCCCGTGGCTGCAGATGTGGGCGTGTGCCAGCAGATGTGCCAGGAGAACAGTTTGCTGTGATTCTTGCAGCATACGGTATGCGGTAGCAGTACGGTATACCATACCGCCTACGTTAGTCCGGATAGATGCTAGCTACCAGTAGCGATGGCAAGATGGTCACAACTGGATGGTTAGCTACCGGTACCGGTAGCTGCATAGCGCTGAAGAAGTGAAGCCGCCGTGAGCCCTGCAGCCTCCAATGCCATCCCTCTAGCTAGATGGGCGAAATCTAGTACCGTGGTCAGCTCTGCTCGTCGACGTCCACCATGGGACGACGACAGCATCCGGGTAAGTGTGGACAAGAAGTTGAATGGTGTGGAAACATGGCTGGAAAACGAACACGTTCCAGCGCAACACGAGAAGAGAGGTGCGAACGGCAACAAAAACAGAATTGGCATGCTTGACCTGCCTCCATCAGACCGTTCAGTGGCTGTTGCTGACCGTCCGACGGTTTTTGCTCAGGTTTTAAAAAACTGCTCAAATCGTGGTTCTGGTTAAGGGAATGTTAAGGGAATGTTGAAGCTTTAAGGGAATGTTAAGGGAATGTTGAGGATTTAAGGGAATGTTTTAAGGGAATGTTTATTTAAGGGAATGTATATTTGAGATAAGGGAATGTTCTATGGGGTTTACATGAAGGCTTAGAGGAATGTTTCGAAGCCTTAAGGGAATGTTGTTAAGGGAATGTTGATTTAAGGGAATGTTAAGGGAATGTTGAGGATTTAAGGGATTGTTTTAAGGGAATGTTTAAGGGAATGTTTCCACTGCGATATTTTAAAGTTTTTTTAAAACCTGAGCGAAAACCGTCGGACGGTCCTGGCTGAAGCAAGAAACCATGGCAGCCCCACAAAATCGACGAACGGCAAAGATGGAGCAAGGCCGTCCATGCAATTTAACCGCCGGCGCATTCAAGGTGCACGATATTGCCATACACTCGATATCATATAACTATGGTCCGGTCCAGCATCCTCCGCCAAACACATGTTGGCATGACAAAGGAGCCCCTCGGTTGCCGATTCCACACGACGTGAAGCCTATCAGTTGCCGAATGGAGCCATGATCCCGTCCATATCCCACCAAGTATATTGGAATTTCAAGGACACGAGTCGTTGAAGCAACTGCCTTGAAACTTGCCTACCACTGCTCGTACATCGGAACATCCCGTGATGCAAGGAAAGCAAGTTCTTGTCTAGACCAACAAGCAACTGGATCTTGCTCCTTTCAACTGCCATCTCGGTAGTGAAATGGACCTGGTCTCGATGAAGCACATACGTGCAAGGCAAGAGATGAAGGTTATCATCATCAGGCAGTAAAGAGCTACTACCTGGTACCATAGTAAAACATCCCATCACATTCCCATAGTACGGTACTACCGGTCCGGTAGTACCTTAGCAGTCTGTCGGCGGGCCTTTACATCTGGTACTGGCTAGCCAGTACTACCGCTAGCGGCACTTGAACAGCTTTTCAAGTCACTTTTTTTCGATCCAACGGCCAAAAAGTGATATCACCTGCCTTGCGATGCACATGGATCCTATGAAACCAAAGCACCAATCGTGCTTGAGGTTCTCTTGTGCCGATGGCTTGGACGTGCCCCTAATTACTTTAGAATCTGTAACCGAAGACGTTGCTCTCTTTTTTGCTCACAAAACAGTGTTGGACGAAAGATATCATCGCTAACACAAGAAATTGGCTGCTCATAAGAACCCAAGGTCACAAAAGGAACACAAAGCAAAAACATATCTCATCCACAAATCAACAAGAGGAAGCAAATATACGATACAATGTTGGGTACAGAAGAAGGGCAAGCAGTTGCGGTTGACTCGCCGATGCAGCAGCCGAAGAAATCGCGCATCCAGTCAATGGCTGGATGTGCTTTGGTTGCATTCGGGTTGGCGACTCTGGTCACCTACTCACAGATGCGATCCTTGGATCAGCAACAGCAACAAAGACGTCTGGGAGAGTCGTCTCGCAGAGAACTTTCCCTTGTCGCAAGCGTGCGGCAGGTATTCAATGTCGTGGTGGGAATCACTGTCGACGAAGACCCGATACTTGGGTTTGACAAGGAACACGGAGTTCCTGAGAGCAGTGAGTGTCCTGGTAACGACCCCGCTGGCTTTGGGCAGTACTTTGAGATTCCCTACATTTGGACAGCCAACCTGGGAGGCTTTGGTATCGATGTGAGCAAGGGAGGTAGCGGTCTCCCACGCACTTTCACAGTGGTGGAGAATCACACGCAACTCGACAATGGTGCAGTCATGTTCAATGTCGAGACAGTCCCACAGGCACTACCCACTGATCTCGCGAAACCCCAGTTTTCGGAAGAAGCCCTCCTTGTGGCGCTCCAAAGAGAAGCCGGAAAATTCTACTCTGGGCAATTGAACGCTGTCTCCAAGAAAAAGTCCATGCGCCCGGGATCCGCCAACAACTCCATCATTGAAGTGAGCTCTGTCATGCCAGTCAATACATCCGACGGGAGTGGGACCGTTTTTGCGGGTGGTCAGGGGTTCTTGGCAGCGTGTATGATTTCCTTTGCCCATCATCTCCCCCTCGCACTATCGCCAGATGACATTTGGCTTGTCATTGCCAATGGCTTTGCTCGTCACGTAGATGCCAACGCTGAGGCACTGCGAAGCAACTTTGTGGATCATGCTGGACAACGGGAAATTCGAATTAGAGAAGACCGCATGGTCAAGGGAGACACAGAAGCAAAATTTTGGGAAGAATGGATCTTTCCCAAGTTTTCCGAAGGCATTGCCAATGCCACCAACAACCAGGACATGTATGAGACATTGGCCGTGGATACATTCTCCACCACCACAGTTGCTAGTCAAGCGGCCAGTGAGATCACGCTCATGAGTACCATGAAGAACTACTTCCGATTTCACATGGACACCATGTGTGGTATTCCCAATATTCGTCTCGATGGCACTCGTGATGACTGGGAAGCGCTCCGAGAGCGAACCAAATCGTTGTCCGATTGGATGTTGCAAAACAATACTCATGGCGACTTGTGGATCAATGATATTGTGGTGCCCATTTTGGATCAGTTTGTGCTTTCGTTTGACAGCGAGGGAGTTGACTACTGCTTTTGGCAAAACATGGTCAAGTTCCGAACTTCGGGTGACGGCTCTGGCGCCTATGACTTTTTGGTACGTATTATTTGCTTGCTTTTGGGGGTCAAATCTTGCATTCATCTCATATCTAACGGCTTTTATGCATCGCTTGTTGCTGCTACGATTGTAGTCTGGTTGGTTGCCAACACTCTTTCCATATCTGAGCGGACCTGGGGACAGCTCCTATCCCAACCCACACTTGAGACCATGGCTTGAAAGCGCCGCAGCTCACCACATGGGTCCAAGGCCAAATGAAATCCCAATTCAAATGTCATCAGTGTCGGTGATATGGAACTACTTGGAAGTAGAGTTCCCTATGCATTTTCATGCAGGTTTCCGAGGTGTTCAGCAAGAGGCTGATGGAACCGTCAAACCAATCATTGGTTGGTATGTCACAGAAGACCCACCAACCGGGGAGTAGATTGAAAGGCTGCATAGATAGGTATGGGAAACCTTTAGAATGGTTGCGGCGGCTTTCGTCGGGAAAGGCTGGCCAAATTCAACCGACTCGACTCGACTCGTACACGTTCGTAACACAAATCGGGTCGTACAACGTGAAGCGTGAGTCCGTTACAAGGACACAAGAAAAACAGAAAGCAACAGCACAACCTGCGATCGTCGTTAGCCTGCCCCCGACCTGTTGGCGGGCCGCCTTTGATACAATGAAACATGAGCGACGGGATGAGCAAGCAAACCTACAAAAGTATGCATATAGCTAAAAGTAACAATTGGGTTCCTGGTTGAATCTGACATCATTCGTATGCGTGGTTTGTTAGCGTCCGTTACCTTCAGAGCTAGTAGAAGTATGCATAGTCGAGATGGGCCTGAGACAAAGGAAAGGGGGCCTTGCCAATCAATCATGTCACGAGAAATCAATCCAAGGTCTCAGGTACTATGCATACTATTGGCTGGGAATCAAGTGTCCTCACTGGGCCCACGGGCATAATTGCCTTCGTCCACTTCTAGTAAAACTCTCAAAACGTCGGTTCGTTCTTGCTTCTGGCATGAGCCCACATGAGGACTTCCAAATGCCCATTCTTGGCTTCAGCTGCACAAGTTCCTTCATCCCATGGACAATCATTCTTCTCACGGACACCCTCGATGTGTCCAGATGCCCACCCTCAATGTGTTCAAGCAACAAGTGTCTTGATCCCACGGACAACCATTTTCTCGGGCCAACTTGATAATATCCAAATTTCCAATGAAGGCTGCTTCTGCCATTGTCTCCGTTCCATTCTCGCAGGCATGCAACCCATGGGCAGCCATGTTCATGAGCCCAAAACAAGAGTTCCAAAACAATGTCCGGGTCCCAGTCTAGACCGCCGTCAATACAATAGGTAGTTCGGGTAATTATTAGATAATTATTTTAAATATTTTACCGCGCCTACCTTCATAGTATTTGACTTCAACAATCGAGCCACGGACAGCTCGTGACTCGTCAAAAGATCCATTTCCCATCCCAACCCCAACAGCAGCCACAACGCCACAACAGCAAACAGCAACAACCATGGCGCTCTTGTTGGAGACGACACTGGGAGATTTGGTGATTGACTTGGACGTGGAAGGATCTCCCAAACTGTGTGAGAATGTGTTGGCATTGGCAGAAGCCCGATATTACACGCAGACATTGATTTACAACATTCAAGTCAATCGCTTTTGTCAACTGGGCGATCCCCACGGCGATGGCACGGGAGGCGCCTGTTGGCAAGGCATTATGGATGGCAATGATGTTACGCAATCCAAGAAACGCTTTTTAAAATCGCAAGGACGTCGATTGACGGCGTCGGAATGTCAAGAACGGGGACGCGTGGTGGCCACGGAAATGAAGGGAATTCCCGATACCATCGGCAGTCAATTTCTCATTACACTGGCGGAAGGACCGGGCATGGCATTGGATGGATACTCGGTGGTGGAAGACAACAACAATAAGAATGAAGCACACGATACATTCTTGTCGTTGGGACGAGTCACGGAAGATGACGACAATGTACTGCAGAAACTCTCGGCGTTGTACTGCGACGCCGAAGGACGGCCCTATGTCGATGTCAGGATCAAGCGGGCGTTGGTGGTTCACAATCCATTTCGACAAGACGATGATGATGATCAATCGACCGCAGCAGAACTCCGAAAACTCATGATCCGACGGGGCGTTCAATTTGATGATCAAGATAGAGTCACTGCCTCGCCCGACTATGAGCGACCACCGGAAGAACGCGTCAAACCGAATATCGCGGCAGATCAAGTGCATCTCGTGGACGACGACGATGACGAAGCACTGCATCGGTTACAGCAACAACAAGCGCAAGAATCCGAACAACACGATGCCAAATCACGGGCCGTCGTCTTGGAAATGTTGGGCGATTTGCCCGATGCCGATATCACGGCACCGGACAATGTCCTCTTTGTGTGCAAACTCAATCCCGTCACGGAAGATGATGACTTGGAACTCATCTTTAGTCGATTCGATCAAAAGGTCAAGGCAGAGATTATTCGTGACTTTGACACGGGAGCTTCCTTGCAATATGCCTTTATCGAGTTTACCCATAGGCGACAAGCCGAAGAAGCGTACTTTAAAATGAACAATGCATTGGTCGACGACCGTCGCATCAAGGTGGATTTCAGTCAATCTGTCGCCAAAATATGGGATCGATTCAATCAAAAACTACGACCGACCGCTTTGCAACATGGAGACTTTAATAGTGGTGGTGGTGGGAGAGGAGGAGGAGGGCGTGGCGGGGGACGGCACCATGACAATGGAGGCAGAGGGGGGCGAGGAGGAAGAGGCAGAGGACGAGGAAGGGGCGGCTTTGATCAGCATCATCGAGGAGGAGGACGGCAACAAGATCGCCGTAACAGCAACAACAATTATCAGGGACAACGGCACCGCGATCATCATCCTCTGCCACCGCCTCGGCGAGACTCCAGTGGCAGTGCACGAGCACGAGAAGGACGTCATGGGCATCATGACAATAATAATAACAGTCGCGGGAGGCGTCCCAGTGTCGACGAGTTTGGCAGGGCCCGCGGACCCACCAATAATGGACGCAGCAGTGTGTCACCACCGCCACAAGAGAGACGACACAGCCATGGCAGTCATCATCATCATCATCATCGCCGTCGAAGTCCTAGTCGAAGTGTGAGTGAATCGCCTCGGCGTCGTGATAGTAGTAGCCGGCGGAGTCGAAGTCCCAGCTATGATCGAAAGAGCCGCAAGCATCACAAGAGCAGCAGCCGCAAACACCACCACAAGAAAAAGAAGAGCAAAAAGCACGATCGTCGCCATCATAGCAGTAGTAGACGATACGACAGTGGTTCGGAGGAGGATAGCGATTCGAAACACCGCAGCAGCAGCAAGCGCAGCAGACATGACAGTGACGACGAAGATGACCGAAAACGTCGCCATGACAGTGATGATAGCCGCAAACGGAAGCATTCCAAACATCATCACAAACATCACAAACGACGAAAACGAAGTCGCAGTCGATAGTGAGTGCCGTGGAAGCCTTTTCAGCAGTGTATGCTGGAATGGGAAGGGCGGGAACGTTATGATAGTGTTGTTTCTAGTTGTCTTCTTAAATCGACTTTAGCCTCGGATTCCTTGCCAGTATCCTATTCGTTCCCAAATGTACATGGCATCCTCGGTTGCAATCCGCCCTCGTTTCCAGTCCATCCGTGGTTTGCCTGGAATAACATCCACCAATGTGAATGCATTTGTCGAAATCTTTCGCTTGTCGTCGTTATTCCCTCTGTCTGGTTCTGCAATAATGTGTGTAAAGGATGCCGAGTATTCATAATAGTCTTCTTTTAGCGCATGCTCATCCTCGTAGCCAGCTTTGGTGAATTCCCATTCCAGATCGCCAGTCGTAAAATTCGCTTGTCGTTGTCCAAACAGACTAATTCCCGACATGGCCGCTGGCACATCGACATAGACGCGAACGCGTGGTTCGTGGGGGACCAATCCTTGTTCTTGTTGATATTCCTGCAAATGCCGTTCCAGTCGCAACAGGGCATCTCCTCCGGGATAATTTTGTTGTGAAACGGCGACAAATGCCATGGACGCCAGCAACGATAAAACTAACGTGGCAAAACAAGCCGCCAATCCCAGTTGGGCCAGTTTGGATACGCGCTTGTCTTTGGGTGGAAAGACGAGTTTGTGAAATCGTGCCATGCCAACGGCGACGGCCAAATTGAAGAGTGGCATGACGGGAAAGAGAAATCTCACTTCCTTGTGTCCCAGACAAGAATACAATCCGACAAATCCAAAGGCCGGAAGCAAGTACTCCCACCATGTGGTATCCATTAACAAAAGTGTGGATTGTCGTTGAGAGGATTGCCACCATGCCACAATGGCTTCGGGGAGTGCCAAAAAGGCACAACTGATCCAGACGACACCCGCCAATAGTAGTTTGGGCAAGGCACTGGTGGCGTACCAGTACCACGGTGATGTTCCCCAATCACTGGATTTACCGAGAATGGTATTGTAATACAAGACTTCTCCTTCGGGCCAGACCCAACGTTGCCACATGGCACTATCCAATGGAACGGTGAGTGCCAAACTGAGAATACCCGTCGCAATGCCAATTTGCAGTGCTTGGAGTAGGGATAACTTTTGGGTAATGAGCAGAGACAATCCAACGGTAAAGAGTAACAAGAGGCAGTCACATCGAAAGACGGCCGTTCCAAAGACCAACAGAGCGGCCGCCAGTGCCGATTGATTCTGGAGCCATGCTCGAAAGGCTTGTAGTGTCACCAGCAGTGCAAACACATTGGGTAGCATGCGACTCGCATAAAAGGGCATGTGGAATTGACAGGCTGTCACGAGCAATAGGTAGGTTCCAGTGGGAGAAAATGGCGGTTGTTGTTGTAGTGTTGTTGTTGTCGTATTTAGACAGCGTCGATCGACGGCACGGGCCAATTGGGACCACGAGAGGAGTGTGGCGGCCATGAGAATGAATCGTACCAAGAATTGGACCGTCAAGGGATAGTCCAATAAATCCACCGAGAGCCACAAGAGGGGCAATCGAAAGACGACTTGGAAAATCCAACCGAGTATCAGAGGCCCCGTAAAGGTTCGTGGGACGACACCTGGATACGATAAATGATCGTAGGGCAGTTCTGGGAGAGGAGCCTTGGCGGTAGTTTCATTGTACCACAAGGAACTGGTACTCATGAGCACAGCCGGTGTCACTCCATGGTATATCAAGTCATGAGTCGCTTGTAAATTGAAGGATTCTTCCACTTTGGAGTGCGGGCATGTTAGCAGGCAAATCGTAGAGACGATCCACAAAAGAGACTGGGCCAGTCGACGAAAGATCCGATCTCGAGTGGCTTGATGATTCCGAGACATTTTCCTGTTTTGAATTTTGTTTGGTTTTTTCTTTTGATTTTTTATGTTGTTTATTAGTTTTGTGAGACAATTTCCTCTTTCATTACAATGTAGTAGGCTTGGTTTCCTATAGGTAGCTCAGTCGTACAGAGACAACAACCACAACACACAAACAACAAGTGACAAGTGGCAATCTCTTTTTGGGTTCTTGTTGCTAGTTGCTTTGGCTACAGCCAAGATCCACGACCTTCCGAGTGCATTATCTCCATCCCTAATTTAACGAGAAGCCCAACGGTAGTGTTCTCGCTCTGCTGTCTTCTCTGCTGGCTGCTGGGAAGGGGGGTCGCCGCCGATGCGAGGGAGTTACTGTAGTATTACATGTAATATCTACATGTACTACTAGTAGTACTGGTTGGCCGGGGTACTATTAATAGTAGTCTACTCTACCGGTACTTGGCACTCACAACTCGCACACACTCACAAATAATAATCACAAGACGACTGCCCCAAAAAGGAACCACCGTTTACTGTATGTACATGTACGTATGTACTTTGGTAAAAACTGAAAAACTGCACAGACCCGAAACAGCTGACAGTCAAACTTATTTATCGAATGACATTGCGGTACTGGCATTGGTAGGTGCAGAAAGGTGTTGGCACCGTCCAGCTTTGGTTCTTTGTGGTTTTGTCAGCTAAACGTGAAGTGGGTGGTGCACTTCCATGCTTCTACTGTATGGTTGGCCAGCGAGTAGGGACTGAACCTGTGAGTCAATTTTTTACTCAGTGAGTAGCCTGTAGAAATCATGTAGCCCTGGTACTGTAGGGCTAATTTAATAGAATGTGGCATTGGTCCGCTAAGTCCCTGCAAGCCAGCAGGAGGGCTTCTTGGCTGGACCTCCCTGGCCACATTTCAAGGAGATTCAAAAAGGGGCGCACCTATGGTGTTGCACCTGATGGCTGTGATGGGCAACACCTACTAGCTACCAGGCATTGCACCAACCACCATCATCTCTAATAACTCCAACATGACCATGATTGATTTCCTAGCGGCATTTCCACTGCCACAACATGCCCAACAACAGGAAACAGAACAGCCTGAACAAGAGGATACCATAGGAATGGCAGCTGCTACTAATAATAATGATGCTTACTTGGAACCAATTCCGCTCAATGATACTGGTGGCAACAATGACGAAGTGTTGGGGTTAATGGCTGATGCCGAAGACGAGCTCTTTATGGACTTGAGGGATGATAAACGCAACAGTGCCATCGTTAAGGAAAATAATGCACTGAAGCATTTCGATTGCTTCAGCAAGTTGCGAGCGGATCAAAGCGGCACTACTTTCATAGCTGCCAGGGATATCCAGTACAGTGGCACTGAAGCTGAAATGAAGTGGTGGGACGATCATATTGGCCGGCTGTTCACCTACTTTGCAAAGCACGCTAGGCACTACTGTGATCCCCAGAAGGCTCGCATATCGTATAGTTCCGCTACTGGATATGCCAGCTCCATCAAAGCGTACTTCTGCAACAAGTTCCGTTCTAGCCCAACTATCCCAGTCTTCAAGCAAGAAAGCTGGCGGCGGCTACGAGCTGGTCTTTTGGCTAGCTACGAGGAGGCATCCAGAGAAACTGGCAAGAGTCTTACCAATCCGCACATTGCATCCACTAAGCAGGACCGCCGTGCCATTGCTGCTGGCTGTGCTTGGTTCAACACTACCGTCGCCGCTGAGTTTTGGCATCTTAACAATACAATGACTCAGTTCAGTGGCCGTGGAAGTGAGGTTGCTCTGAATAAACGGGAACACCTTACTGTGGCCGAAGTCAATGAGCAGCAAGTTCAGTATGAAGTCATTGAATCCAAATTGCAACGTCAAAAGCACGGCCCCGAGTCAAGTCTTCAAGTATATCCACACCGGGACTCTTTTCACGAAGACTACTACTTCTCCCTGGGCTACCGAATCATTATGATGGCAGACGACAATGACTACCTTTTCCCCGAGTTTGCCTCAAAAGCACAGCAAAAAACTGATTCCAAAAGTGATAGTAAGGTATCCTCACTTTGGACAACATACTTCAAAGAGCTCTACAGTGAATGTCGGCATCTTGACCAAGACATAAACCAGCAATTAACATCCCATCACGGCAAGAAAGGATCCAATCAGCTTATGAGTGATACAGCCGCTGTTAGTGGTTTAGCTCAAATCTTCCGAACTGGCTGGGTTGTACGTGGCTTCCACAGTATATTCGATTACATCGTTGGTACAAAATCGATGACCAAAGCTGCGGGCAAGGCAGTAAGTGGCTGGACAGCTAAGATTGGTGAAGAGATTGTGGGTGGCCAGCCCCCCAGACTAGCTGATGCGAGCACCCAGGGCGATCTATTGAGCAAATTTGTGGAGCACATATTCATCCATGACGTAAACTATCGGTGGCCACAAGCTATTCGCAATATGGTGGTAGCTTCATTGTTACGACACTATGATGAGTTTTGCTCTACTCTCCGAGCTGACCCAGAGCAACGCTACCAGCAACTGGACCGGCATTTATTCGTGGCAACGGTGAAGGAAAAGTTGGCACTAGTCGGTGCTACAGATGATATCTTTGATGCATGGAAGAAGGAAGTGAAACTGGGGTTCTTCAATCGCAATCTACCAGCACTGGCAATCCAGAACTTTCCAAGGCATCTGGGTGACGTTACCAATCCATTTCATCAGGTAGTTATGGATCCCAGGTGTTTTGTGGACCAGTTTAACGCAATGGCCACACACTACCAGGCCTTGCATTCTACACTTGTGCAACAGCAAACCACAATCAATAATCAAACAGCAATGCTGCAGTCTGTGCAGAGACAGCTGGGGGCAATGGAGAAAATGCATGAGAATCAAACTCAACTGCTTATGCAGCTGTGCCGACAGAGCCAAGTTAGCATTGGTGATACTCCCAGTACCATATGCCCCCCAACTATACCACCAGTGACACCACAGCAAGCAACCGAAGGAGATGGCAGCGGAAGCCGTGGAACTGGTGTGCAGTTTACTAGCTCTGCAAAGCACTTCTCGGTATCTGTGAATTCCTTGGGAAAGAACCCCACACTTGCTGACCAGTTCTACTTCTTCTTTGCTGAACGTGCAAAGGAGGGATACCAAAGGGACAAAGAAGACCCCAATCCGGGTGACAATCGACAGCTTGGGAACAAGTTTCAGCGTCTAAAAGAAACAGTGAAGTTCATGCTGAGATTTTGTGGTGAATTTCCCAGGTCTCCGCCAGGAGATCCTGCTGCCCTAAGAGAATGGTCAGCAATGCTAAAAAGTACTGCTAGTGAAGCTCAAAAACTCATCCGGCAGCAGTTGTACCCAGGACAGCCCCAAAAGGAAATGCTCCAGGCTGCAGTGATCGGAAATAAAGCAAAGCAAATTATTAAAGCTCAGGGCCTTACTGATCTCCACAACGATGCTTACCGAACTTTGCCGGAAATGCCAGAGGAGATGATCCTGTGGTTTGGTAAAGATGGACAATCTAATAAACGTCAGAAGACCAGTTAGTAATATTCAATCTAAAACTTTACGTTGTAAATCTTCATTCGATTCTGAGTATGATTGATAATGTCACCCCATTTACGTTCGAATGTTGCTGGGTCTAAGTTTTGGTGAGCTGCATCAAAGAGTACATCCTTACCGGAAGGATTGCTAGGGGTGGCTAGCTTGTCCGATTGTTCATTCAATTTAGCTGTCTTCTGAACAACTCGTAGCATAAATGAGATGCAAACACCATTTGGATCTTGCATCCAGGATTCATGCTTCCAGAAGGCTTTCTGGTGACTCCTGTAGAACTCGTCATGTGGATGCAGTAGAAAGCAAGAACCATTTTTCTGCTCAATAAAGAATCGTCTTGAAGGAATCTCCTGCTCAACCCAGCCCTCTACCTTCTCTCCCTTTCTGTTTTTCTTTGTACCCCAGATCGATCGGTAGTTACGGAATCCCAGGAATTTCCGGTCTCCTACAGTACCAATAATGACAGGTGAGCCCGGTAATTGCGAATTGTTTACTTTAGGCTTAAAGTTGCTGAACTCCAAATCTCGATGCTGCCTGATCCGCTTTGCCTGGCACTGGCCGTGAGAATTCTCGAACTTGTGGTAGATTTTGCAGCTCACATGGTTGAATCGATATTCCTTTTGACCCCATTCCGGATGAGTTTCCAAAATCTGATCATTGGCAAAAGCGACCAAAGCTGCAAATGGTTCCGACCAGGGGTAAATTTTGAATCCCCTCTGATCGTAGCCAAGTGACATGGAGCCACTACCCATAGCATATGCTGTACGTAAAATTGTTCTTGTTGCTTCGGTAGCTTCCTTGTCGATTGTTGCCTTAATATCCATTCCAAAATACATGTCAGTGGCAGGTCGACTCAAAGCAGCTGGGTTGTAATTCTGATAGCATGGAGCCTTGATAATCCGTGCCACAGTTTCCCCACTTGGGTCACCACCACAGTAGAATTGCATGGCATGGCTGGCACATGCAGTCAGGATTCGGTTCCATTCTTTCTTCTGTTTGTCTGGCAAAGTAATTCTGTTGGATGCGAAGGGGAATGGTTTGTCCTTCTTGGCCCTGCTGAATCTCTTGTGGCTGTTGGAGATGGAAATGCCATAGTGCTGGATGACGGGACTAGTAAGGCCCATGGTATCTCTGGATTTTTGGACTTCTTGTGGTGCTATAATGGTTGGTAAAAGGAAACGAGAATGAAAGTAGAAGAATGATCTGGACGATGGCTGTTGTTCTTATCGGGCGAGTACCAGAGATCGTACAGGCGAATGTACTGGGTCGAGTAGAGCTCGGTACGAATTGTACTTGCAAAAATGGAATGTTGACAACAGTGGGCTGGGCTGCTGCATGTGAGCAACCAACAGGCTTAGCCATAATCCGTTGCAGTACCAGTACCACTTCCTATGGCATGTCATTGGTTATCTGAGTGTCCTGGGTGTAGTAGTACCCTCTGTGATGGCTGGTGGCGGTAGATGTGCTGTTTGGCGCCAGATTGAGTGCTGTTTGAGTGCTGTAGCGAAATTTGGATCTTTTTGGATCATTTGGGTCCATTTGGTCCATTTTGGGCCAGTGTGGGTCCTTTTTTCTATGGCGGTAAGCACCCAGGTGAGGTCAGGAGTTCAAATTACACCATTTTTGCGCTTTTGCAAATTTTTTTGGAGTTTGCCTTGAGCACCAGATTGGATATAGAGAGTATAAAAGCCCTTAATGCCTGATCTTATACAACATATGTTGTTTTTTAATGGATGTTTTTAGTCCGCCACTACCAACCACCATGACACCAGCTCCCATTCCAGAGCCATGTTGCCGACCCACTGTGAACTAGGTATTGAGAATGAAATACATAAAAAGGAACTAGTTTTAGACTACTAAAGATGTCCTGGATGGGTGGCCAAATTGATACTGAAAGGGGTACTTTCAGGGGTCCATTTTGAAGAAGTCGCCCTAGCGGACAGCTGAATCGGCGTCTATTGCTGCGCCGACTTTGTCAGTTTCAGCTGTCCGCTAGGGCATCACAAAAGGATATCCTTTGGGTTTCACAAGATTCATAGGGCTTCATGATTCTGGAACGGTGCAATCTCAATCACAGTCCTTCCCATACAATTACCAGTGTTGTCTCGCAACTTCAAAGCTACCAACTTGACCACCTGGAAATCATCGTAGTAGAGAATACCATTGCAGGAATCCAAAACAAACTTGCATAGATTGTCGATGTCGGGCCGAATGAGGGCCGCTGAGAATAGGCCATGGAAACATGCCTTCAATGCACCGGCATTGCGGATTCCTCTAACAAAATCACTGTTGGGACGCTTCAGATAGAACTTAATAGTCATTGATACTGCTTCCTTTTTACCAAAAATGGGACCGTTTCTTGCCTCAGGAATAGCTGTCTTGACGGCATCCTTGAATGCCAACATCTCTTGCTTCGCTGGATTGAAGAAGCCATTGCGGTAGTACCTCATACGTGGTAGTGCCTTAGGCTTCATGTGGACCTCAGCAGTATACATCCTGTCATCTGTTAGATCAACAATTTCCGCCATGGCCAGTCTTTTGGTTCAGAACATGAGTGGACTGACTTTGTGTGTGGCGGAACTTCATGCTGTGATGGTTGTTGTGGTCTACTCACTGTGAGCAGCAGATTTTACTCTTTGGGTGGACGTATTCTGGTACCCCCTCAAAATGTACTCTTTTACTGTGGAAAAGCATGCGTGTATGCTAAAATGACTGTGAGCAAGGTTCACTTAGAGCTGACTGGCGGACAGGTGCAGCTACTGAATTCTAACTAGCTACCTGTGAGTGACACCCCCCCATTTACGTCATCTCCCACACTCACACCACAAACTATTTTACACTGTATGCATCTTTCATGCTCAGATCCTTCGACCCTGGTATTCGTTTGTTGCCACTGGCTGGTGGCTGGTTGGTGTTGCTGATGGCAAATTGCTTTGGCGTCTAAGAGAGCTCAGCACTCCTATCACTGACACCGGTATCTTTTTATTGAAAGGCTTTGGACTTCGGAAGTAGTAACTGGTGAATCCAAGAAAGCACAAGTATCTATCTGATCTATCTATGCATAGCAACCAGAGTTTCGAGCTCACTTTTCTTCCTCGTGTCCTTTCCCACGTCCAGAAGTATCTTATTTTCATTAATCACTTGCCACCAGCATATCATATCATATCATATCATATCATGTCTGGTGCCGACGAGATACAGCAGACGAAAGAGTTGTTGCGAGATGTGGGTATCCTCGATCCTGAAGATACCTCAGCGGCAGCTGAAGCAGAAACGTCCAATAACAACGCCCCTGCAGAAACTACGGAGACTGCAGCTGTCGATGAAGGAACCACCGAAACCCAACCAGGAGCAGTCGCTACCACTGACGAGCAGATTAAGCAGGATATGATGAACGTCGTGGGTGTGGCGGGAACGGATACGGAAATTCGAGAAAAAATTGCCTCTAGCTCCATGAGTCGGGGAGGGGCTGATCAGGCCATTCGTCAAAAGCTGGCCTCTGTTACGGTCCTCCAGTCTAATAAGATGGGACTAGCGACGCCCGTGGGTGCTCACCCTCAGCCTTATACCCAAGAAAACATCCCAGTAACTGATCAATCCACTGGTGATGCAAATAATGATGCAGCGCCCGCAGTTCCACCACCTCCAGGAATGCCGGGCGTGGGACTTCCTGCCCTTGACAGAAATCAGCAACAACATGTTCCCACCGGTGCTTTTTACATTCCTGGCCCCCGGTACAACGAATTAGCTGTGCCTACAATGGATAATATTGTAGAAGACGAAGAGGCGGCCAATGGAACCATACCAGTTCCGCCCCGTGCCAATATTCCTCAAACAACAACCCGCAACATGGATACATCCGGTCTTGCTGTGGCAAATCCAGTCATATCCGGACAATTTGATCTTCAGGTAGCCGAGGAAGCCGGGGACGATATTCAAGCTTTCCAGGAAAGAAATCAGGACCGAACCGCTGTCAAGAGAAAGAAACAGCAGACAACGTATGGTCTCATTGGTTTCATCATCTTAATTGCGATTATAGCCTTCGCTGTGGCGTTTTCGAAGGACTGGACCAATGACGAGAGCAGTCCCTCCACCACGCCGTCTCCCACGCCGTCGCCCACAACACCTCCCATATTGTCAACAGAACAGTATGTCCTCTCCTTGTTGCCCGATTACACCGTGCGTACCATTGATCAGGATGTGAAAATGCAGACTCCACAATATCGTGCCTATGAATGGATCCTCCAGGACATTGAAAAGAATGACAAGATGGAAGACTTTCGCATCACTCAACGCTACGCACTTGCTACACTCTACTTTGCCACGGGTGGTGTGATCCGGTTTGCGAATGACACGACATCCAGCGGATGGTCCAAGGACGCCAATTGGCTGGATCACAGCGTTCACGAATGCAACTGGTGGAACAAAGAGGACATTGGAGGAGACAAGGTCTCCATCACCAAGTTTTTTGGCTTTGTGGACTCAGAACTGGTCAACGTTACCTTTGGACCTTGTGGAATCTATGACACAGTGACTGAAGCGGTGACTGAAAAGAGAGGCTTCAGGCGTGAAGTCTATGAGAACTTATGGCTATGGGAAAATGAGTTGCTAGGGACAGTACCACCAGAGCTCTTCTTGCTGACTTCCCTCAGGAGCCTCTCCCTCTTTGCCAATGAATTGCACGGCCCCTTGCCAACAATCATTGCCCAACTTCAGCAGCTTGAGCTGCTGCAGCTTCAGAGCAACAAGTTAACTTCAACTCTGCCTTCTGAAATTGGCCTCATGGGCAGTTTGACTGATGTGTTTGTCTTCTCCAACCCCATCTCTGGTACCATTCCTACAGAAATTGGGATGCTCTCCAACTTGGCTGTCTTCCAGCAAGACAACAGTGAAATGACCGGGACGATCCCGTCTGAATTTGGTCTACTGACTAATTTGGTCATCACAATTCTTGGAAGTCGTTTGACTGGAACTGTGCCCACTGAGTTTGGTTTGATGCAGAAACTCAGGCAATTGGATACAAAAGGGAATCCTCTCACTGGTGAGTCTCTGGTTTTAGCTGACTTGACTGCCCACATTGATTGCATGGACTTCTCACAGTTGCATGGTCGGTTTCTGTTGGACTGGCAGGCCCAATTCCCAGTGAATTTGCCCTAATGCCTGACATAAGGGAATTTTATATGTTTGGCTGTCAGTTCAGTGGTACCATTGCTACAGAACTCGGCTTAATGTCATTGGTGACAGATTTTCAGTTCAGCAGCAGCAGATTCACTGGTGAGTTTGCTCCAAGCGCTGCTGTCTGATCTATGCCATTCCTTTTTGCGTCTCACAGTGCAATCTCCTCTCTGGCCTCAGGCACGATCCCAACAGAGATCGGCCTCATGGTGGCCATGGAACGAATGTACCTACGCAACAACACGCTTCATGGAACCCTGCCATCAGAGTTGGGTTTGTTGACCAACATGACACTGGTTACTCTAAGGTATGTCTGATTATGGATACACGCGTGTCACGGCCAATGCATCCTGCTCACAAGTTGATGTTCCAACCATCTCCCAGTGGGAACAGTTTCACAGGCTCCATCATTTCTGAGTTTGGACTCTACACCAGCCTGACCTACATCTGGCTCCACAACAACGAGTTGACTGCAACCATTCCCACAGAGATTGCCAATCTCCACTCCATTACCAATATGCGGTTCTACAACAACCGATTGTCAGGTTCTCTCCCCACTGAGCTCGGATTGTTGAATACCACGAACATTTTACGCGCCCAAAACAATAGTTTCACTGGAACCATCCCCTTTGAACTGGGGCTCTTGGAGGCAATGACAGAGTTGAATGTTGCGGACAACGAGCTATCTGGCAGCATTCCAGAGGAGCTTGGCTTCCTGGCCACCAATGGATCTCTCCAACTCCTCAACACAAGTGGCAACTTCTTGTCAGGGACAGTCCCTGAAGAGCTCTGTGAGATTGATCCCGAATATCCAGGAGCAGTCTTTGACTGTCAGAATCAGTCTTCAGGTCTCTGTGGATGTGATTGCGCGTGCCCATAATTTGTGGGCAGTTGGTGAATGAGAAGGTGCTGCGTGGAGGATCACAGGCTTTAGCAAACCGGAATCCTTGAGGAGGCAATGTTGGCAATGAAGGCATAGATTTGTGTTTGTTAGAGTGTCAGCTGAATGTGGAAGTCTAGTTGCGGAGAAAATAAGCAAGTAATAAATACATGTTGAATGAGAGGAAAGGGGGTTCACAGTAGGCTTGTTCTCTTGGTGCATTACGGCAGGGATCGATCGTGTGGAGAGGGTGGTAGAAGGGGGAAGAAATTTTGAGCACAGAAGGGACGAATGCACCATTAGCCCTCCAAGCAGAGCAGTGGAAGCCCATTGTGCCAGCAGGGACATGGGAGCCATTCAAGCAAAGGTGATTTGCCTGAACAATAGTCACACTGAGCAGGGCATTGGGCGACATCATTGCCAGGGACAACATATTGTAAAAAGGTGAGATCGCTTACTTGGTTGCCAGCTGGGAGGAGAGAAGTTTGGCCAGTGCCTGAAGTTCAGAGCCGGAGGAGAGCCTCAGTGGAGACAACGAAGGGAGTGAGGTGGAGGCATTGGAGAGACAGGCATCGGAGCTGGGGTGGAGTTCACGTCTTTTCCATTCCGTGTGTGCACGGTATTCGTTTAGCACGAAGCAAAACTGTGTCTATTTCGCTCTGCTGTTTTTTTAAAGGGTGTCAGACGGATCTTTTGGATCTTGGTGTCTTTGCGCGCGCTCCCCCTGTGCGATGTTGCGGTGGCCAATGGCCGTGATGATGTTGTCCCTGGTGCAAACCCCAAACCATTGTCCAATTCAACCCAATCACCTTCCACAGCTACATAGCCATGCCCAGCACCAGCATCCCTGCCTTAAAAGATACCCCATCATGGGTTTCCATGACAGCGTTGTTTGTAGCATTCTCCTGCTGCAAGATTCTTTTGATGCCATCTTATCGATCGACTGATTTTGACGTGCATCGCAACTGGTTGGCCATTACCCGCCACTTGCCCATCAAGGAATGGTACTATGATGATGTCAATGGGACCACCGTGCACACGCTGGATTATCCACCATCCTTTGCCTATTGGGAATACCTACTGAGCAATAATCCTGTCACACAATACTTGATTCATGATGATGCGTTGTTGGATGAACGATGTTTGCAGCTATTGCCCGATTCCGACAATACACCCTCGGAAGCCTGTGTCATCTTTCACCGATCCACAGTTATTCTCAGTGACATCATGTTATGGTGGGGTGCTTGGGTAATGGCCACTTCATCATCGCCATCACAAATATTATTCCTTGGCCAATTTCCGGCCAGTTTCTTGTTGACTGTGTTTCATCCAGGCCTGTTGTGGTTGGATCATGTTCATTTTCAATACAATGGAATGCTCTTTGGAATATTTTTGGCATCATTGGGGTATTTGATGAAGGTCAACAATTCTTCTTCTACAGAACGGGAGTTTCATGTACATCACTGGAAAGCGGCCGTTCTGTTCGCTCTTTTACTGACCATGAAGCACTTATTTTTGACATTGGGGCCATTTTATTTTGTGTACTTGTTGCGACGATATTGTCTGGAACCACCACCACCCAAACAACCACCATCACAAAACTCACCATTGAACTCAGCCAAACCAATTCAACTATACCCTCTGCATCTGATTACGTTGAGTATGTACACCGGGACAACCCTCCTCGTTCCATTTCTACCCTTTTTAAGACAAATGCCACAACTATTGACACGGCTCTTCCCTTTTGGAAGGGGCCTGGTCCACGATTACTGGGCGGCCAACGTGTGGGCACTCTACAGTTTTGTCGACAAGGTATTGGGCTTGGCCCATGGTCCTTCACTACCGGATGTGCCCGCATCGGTCTGTGCCCTTTTGTTGCTGTTATCACTGCTCCCTGGTCTCTACTTTGGGGCCTGGAAGGCCGCCGAGGAACACGACAATAAAAAACTGGTTACAGCAGCCGTCTACTCGGCCTTGTGCTCGTTCATGCTGGGGTTTCATGTTCACGAAAAAGCAATCCTGAACGCCATTATCCCGCTCCTCTTTCTTGTCTGTAACAAAAACGACAACAATACCACGTCACTTCGGGTATTGTGTTTTCAAATGACCGCCTTGGGGTTGCTGGGAATCTTTCCCTTGCTGTTTCGTCCTGCGGAAATGGCCTTGAAACTGTTCAGTTACGCTGCCTATATGGCCCTCTGCTATCATGTCTTGATTGAACGCATCAACATGTCTCGACAACGACTAATGATGGAGTTGCTTCCTCTCGTGGCCGTCGTGATGGTACTCGTGGCACTGCTGGAGTTTGTGCCAATCCGACTCTATGGGAAGCTCGAATTTCTTCCTCTCTTGTGCACTTCGGTGGGGTGCGCTGTTGGCTTGATTCTTTGCTGGATCCGACTGTTGCTGTGGATGGTTGGCATGACAGCAGGTTGAGGATCCCAAGAACGATTACCAAAGGTGTATAGACGCTGCTGTTCCGCGAACAGGTACAGCATCGATCCTGCTTGTGTGAGCAAGGCTCACTCACTGGCTGCCACGAGGTTGGTTTTCGCCTCGCTTTGCTTTGCTTTGCTTTGCTTTGTTCTATAGTCTGGTTTTTCTATTCGTGTAAATACTTCCTTTCCCGAATGGGAGTGTTCCCTCGAAGACTATTTATTCCGCAGAAATCAAATATCTTTGCTGGTCGCAACCCACATCGTCATCGGCGCACGGAACGTAGTTCTCCACGGCTACCAATGCCTCGTCATCATCGTGTTCAAGGCACTCCATGAGCCGCAAATGCCCATAATCAACAAAGAAATCATCCATGCCCACATCGTCAGATTCACCTGATTCGTCCATGCTGTAGTAGGAGATTTCCCCTTGCTCCTCCTCCTCTGCTTGTTCTGTGGGTGTTGTCACGTCAGACATTGCAGAAATATCGCAACTGCATCCCTCACCAACTGCGGGACACGAAGCGTCCATACCCCGAGAAGCTTGTACTTCCTCTGTGTCTTCTGTCACGTCGGAATGGACGGAGAGAGCGTCGCTGTATCCATCCCCGACCACGGGATTGTCTGTGTTGCCCCCCACAATTTCCGTCTCGTCATCCGCTTGGTCGCAGTGCTCCCTTTCTTGTATGCGGTAGAATTCGATCTCTTTTCGAGCTTGATTTGCCAGTTCACAACAATTCTCTTTGTCTCGCGGAACAAAGTGATACAGAGAGACCGAGACGCTGAGGACAACTTCGATTGTTTGTTGGGAAGCCACCAGCCGAGTGCTGGAAATGTCACTGTACTTGCATTCAATGAAGCAGCCTGGACTAAAGAAGGCAAGGCTGTGTTCCATTATAATGAGGCCACCGGAGCCATGTTCAGGGCTGTAGATTTGGGAGTATTCCGTGTAGGTCATCTTTCGAGTTGTGGTTGTTGTATTGTTGTATTGTGAGGTTCTGTGTCTCGTGTGTTGCAAAAGAAAAAATGAGAGAAAAACACTCGGGACCGTGAGGGACTCAGTGAGGCACGGAGGGACTCATAAGAGTCGTGTATCCACGACACGTCTGGAAACGGACTTGTGCCCACCTCGAGGGCATCAGCCTTTGTTGCACAGGTTTAGAAGGGTAGTTGCGGTAAAGCAAGGGTTAAAGTTTGGCTTACTCTTCATTTTTGTATTGAAACTATAATTTACCGCATCCATCTAAACTCCAAGGATGTGGTGATTTTTCGCGGGGGCGGGACTAACCACCACGAAGGATCCAAGGCATGGAGGTCCATGGTGGATGAACACAAAATGGATTACATCTATGCCAGGACCCAAAAACAAAAGTGTGACATTGTGCTGGAGTGCATTTCGGAACACCAAGCCAACGGGGGGCGTTATGTTGGCTGTCACGAAGGGACCTACTACGAAGCCACTGAGAAGAAGATGTACGCCAAGACCATCCAAAGGCTCCGTGAACGCAACAAGGAGTTTCAAGAAAAGATGGAAAAGATGGTTCCTGAAAAGGAAACGGAGGATCCTCCAGCCTCTCCCACCAGCACCACCCAAGATATCCTCTCCGAAGAGGACGTAAATGAACTGTGTGGTCTCTTCCCGGTCTCGGATGCTACTTTGGAGGACCTCTTCCCATTTCCTGGTTTGCCTCCCCTGTCTTCGGCTGATGATGACTTCCTTCATTTCTTCCAAGACGCTTCTGCTGTGGTATCAGATGATGACGCGTGGACCGATTCAGAGGTCGCGGTCTGATTGCCCGCGGTGGGGGGCCTCCCCTCCTCTCTCTTCATGTTCTTATTCTCCTTCTGTTGTGCTGGTTGGGGTAGTAATTTACGGCATTCACACGAGGGTGTGCACGGAAAACAACATTCGAATAGATAAAACTAGAAATGGATCAAGTAAGTTTTCTTGTTTCCACTCGCCATCCGGACCGGTACACGTGTACCACAAACAAGCGAATAACATATCGAATAACACATCAAGCGGGCGATGGGGTGAACCGTGAACGCCAGTGGAGCGTCCAGGCCAGAACAGGCCAGAACAGGAGCTCGGCGCCACAGGACTGATCAATCCATTTGTCAGTATAATAAAGTAACAGTTCTAGTTTCTTTTATGATGCATTCTATTTGTTCGGGTCAGGCGCCACTCAGGCGCTACTCAGGTTCCGGGAGTGTCCGGTTTCCGTCTTGAAAGCCTGATCTCCTGCGGTGGCTGTGGATGTAGTCATCCATATCAACCAGTGCCTCATCTTCCTCCCCGTATTGTGTTGAGGTCATGAAGGCGGTGTCCACAATGGGCGTGCCTTCATCGACCATCCCGTCAAGGCCTTCATCTTCCTCCCCGTATTGTGTTGAGGTCATGAAGGCGGTGTCCACTATGGGCGTGCCTTCATCGACCATCCCGTCAAGGCCTTCATCGGCCCATGTTGCATTTGACTTTTGCACGGAAGCGCAACAGCTCTCGAGCTCTCTACAAGCCAATTCAGCCATGTTGGAAGGTGTGACATGCACTTGTTGCTGCAGCAGGAATTGAAATTTGTGGATTTCATCGTCTTGCAGTACCTCCAGCAGGTTTTCGAAGACTCTGGTTCCTGAAAATTCGTACCACTGCCATTCGACGTAGCGTTGCGCGTTAGAGAAAGCGAAGCTGTCCTCCATAACGACGAGATTTCCAGCTCCGTATTTGCTGCTAAGGACGTTAGTGTAGAAGGAGAGCATTTTGGCAGCTTTGGGCTGAGCGGGAATGGATCCGGGTTGGGTGGGGGCACAATCTTGCCACCGAGGATCCATGTTTGGATGGAAGCGGTGCCGCCTTCAACGAGGGATTTAGAGACCGGAAAAGTCTCGATCTCGAGACCTGCCTAGCTTGGAAGGTGAGGTTGGTCAACTGGGGTATTGGTAGTATCGCATGGGTAATCGGATTGTTTTTTTGTCCTTCTTTTTGTCTATTAGCATCCGGTTTTTAGCCTCTATGGCCAAGTGTATTAGATTCGCTGTCCAGTGTTCCGTTCCTTCCGTTCCTTCCGTATTTTGTTGCGTTTTTTTACGACGACATGGAGTTACGCCGTTGCGCTTGCTTCGTGCGTTGTCTCGCATGCCGGTGCCGGTACAGTGGTACGCTGAACCTGGTACGGTACCATATCGCATAGTAGTCAGTGGTTCAGTACGGTGCCAGGTACGGATAGCAGACTTCCTCTCCCCGCCACTCCTCTTCATTGGCGCCGTAACGGTACGCATACTGTACTACCGGTATAGTCGACGCCGTATTACCACCTGCATATCAAGCTGCTTTTCGCCGCCGAATGATTCAATCGTTTCCAAAGGAGGAATGATCGAATACATGTAATAGAAGATGGGCGGAGGAGCGAAGCCGAGGTGAAGAAAGAAGAAGAAAAAGGTTGAGTCTTGGGTTTCCAAACTTGGAAGTCTGAAGAAGCACGGGTGAAAAGAGCTGTCCTTTAAAACTTCGGATGTCTCTCTGGAAGCAAAAATTGTCAATTTTACGTAGCCATTTTAATTTCGTCTCCTGGAGACGATTTGCTTTAGGGGTAATGGTACCGATGGGGGCAGAGGTTTGAATTATACCCGGCGCGCATTACTTAGAAGGCCCTGTAGAAGTCTACGTATTCGACTAGTATTGTATTGACGGATACAGTCAACGCATGTACATGCACATGAAGTCGCCTTGCGTTCTTCACATTTTAAAAGTTGGCTCCTAATTTTTCGGGGTCGCCTGTGATTTGATTGGACGCTGATCTTTTTTCAATGACTGAAATTGAATGACGTACGAGGTGCAATGCGAATCTCAGAAAGGTAGTTGTAGTAATAAAAGTTTTTATATATATAGATTAATTTACCCTATATCCCTACCGTTTATACTTATAACAAGAACCCGTCTTCTCGCTGGAACATTTCATCGTATTGATCTTCTCCTAGGACAGAAAGCCCAATAGTATCCTTAAATCTTGCAAGCATGTCTCTCATTCGTTGTGGCATGGCAAAGTTCTTTGGATCCCAATCCAGCTTCTTCAATAAGAACAAACCACTCATGGTTCGCACCCTTGATAACACCACGTAAGCCCAGTTTTGACAGTATCGCCATGAATGTACCAATAACCACACTGCAGTATATCCCTGTAATTTGTGTCCAGTTGTCGCAGAATTGCTGATAATCGGGAACTGCTTACCCTTCATCTTGGTGTGTACAACTTCTCCGTCATAAAACATCTGGTGCTGAAAGTGTAGTCTTGCTCCGTTACATAAAAAGTACGTGGCATAATAGTCTCCATTTCATGTTCCACAAGGATAGATTTGACTTGACCTGAGAAAAAAGCCCGAATCTTGCAGCCGTTGTCGAGTTGAATAACATGGGGGTGCAACCATCCTCACATTCACCTTTCTCACAAAAAGCCGAGATCCATTGGCTTCTCCATTCGGAACATTCGTGTTCTCTGTAAACATTACAGGACACCCTTATATAACTTCAAAGCAGGATCAACACGTTTCGTGAGTCCGAACCGGGTTTTAAGAGTCTTCTCCACATGTTGAAAGAAGTGCTTTAAAACCGAATTGCTCTTAACAGGAACCAGTGTCCTGCTTGATTGGCCATTTGAAGATCGTCCATGAAAATGAGTACTGCATCCATCAGCACGGAATCATCAGCAGGTTTGTTCTTCCCGCAAAATTCTTCGAAGATAGCTGAGTTAATGGCATCTCGATTTCGATTCAGATAAGTAGCACTTGAATGTTCTCTGGTGAAACATGGGTTGGGCCAACCACGCAGGCGTCATTGATGGTCTCATATCTTCTTCTGTTGGTCGCCCTTCACGGAATCTTAAACAGCGTTGCCCCCATTCAGGATCGCTTTGAAGCGGTGCATTCCATCTAACTCAATAAATGAATTCAAGAGTCATGAAATTCAGGAATGGGTGTGCTGAAGATTGTAAATTGGGGGGCGTCCCACTGGTTCAAGTTGAGAGTAGTCCCCCGCGAACACCAAGTTAAGTCCCCAAATGGTTGGTATTCGTCTTGCATCAAGGTCTTGGTGTAGTGGAATATCTTCACTAGTCAAGTTCCCCCGCGAATGAAATTTCGTCGATGATAAGCATCCGTGCGTCACTCCATTCTTCTACCAAGTTCTTCGCCACACTTTCCCGAGTTCTGTTCAATCCCACAGCTGAATGCGTTGTTTCCCCATGCAGTATTGTAGCAGCAACCCCCGACATAGCAGTGACAACAATGGTTCGGTCGTTAAATGGATGATCAATCAAACCGCAGAATTCTTTGCCATAGGCCATGACTAAGTCAATTACGGTAGTCTTCCCACTTCCTCCAGGCCCATGTAGAAGAAGAATCAGTTGGGTCCACGACTTCCCTTCAAAATCAAAAGTTTTTACGAGAAAGTCGGACTTTTGCCTTCAACCCCATATCCGGGACTCCATCCTCTAAGTCCACTTTTCAGCTTCCTCATAAAATGTCAACAAGAAGGCTGCAATGATACACTCGAAAGCCCTTCTCTGTTTGCGTCCAGATTGGCAGCCGTTGCCCAGTCACTTATACTTCTCACGCTTCCATTCGCTGCGACACTTCAACCTGCGGTTTGTACTTAAATACATTTCCCTTTGGATGCACTCCCGTTTGTTAAGTAGAACTTCAATGATCTGTGATATCGAGGTGTAGGCGGTTTCACTTGCTTCTCTTTGTAGTGCCAGTCGTGTGAAAGTCAGCACTTATGGTAACAAATTCGTCTTCATCTAACGAATTCTCAGGAATGGGTAACTGCACGTTGTATCCTGCGTTGTCGCTTCCATTGTGACGTATAGCCGTAAAACTAAGACCATCAAATGTGCTTGCCAGAAAGTCCCGGTTTGAATCTGTTGTGCCCTGGCTCTCAAGATCACGTATCCAATCTTCGTAAACTTTTGAATCAGATCATCTTCCTCATGTTGTGCTCATCATCAGATTCGTTTTCGTACATGTTCTCCTCCCAATGTTCGGTCTATAGGGCTTGGTACTCGTTGAAGATCATCCTCTTTTCACCTTATACCTCGGGTTTGTTGAAAGCGGTGTCTTGAATGTTCTGGATGAATGACAGGTTCCTTTCTGAGAAGACGACGGGTTCTTCGTTATTCGCTTTTCTCAGAACATCGTATTCATACACTTCACGAAGTCTTTCAGCGAAAGCATAGTTGGTCTGGGGTACGGACTTCTTTAAATCAGCCAAACATCGATGCGGCAAGTACAAACCAATAGCACTTCCGCATAAGTATCCATTGCCTGGTTCAGTTCGCCAGTAGGACACGTCAGGATATTCGCACCAAAACCGCCTGCATCTGAGAGGCCCATTGTGGAACCCGAACCAATGCTTCTTCTTTCCTCAAAATTACTCCCGCTGAAGTTTCACCAGTTAACACCCCGTCGTCTCCTTTGATCGCTGATGGAAAAAAATGCCCAGTGTAAGCCATAATAGATGCCATGTTCTCCTCACTCATCCGTTCGCTGACGCTTCCGCTGTGGACACTCTTCATTGGTCGTTCCTCGTAAATAGCTCGTAAAACCGCTTCACTGACACATTCTCTAGATCTTTGTTTCGACACAGATAGTGGAGCGCCTGGTTCTCAAGATAAGCCTGACCTGTTGGTGAATATCGTAGTTCTGATGACACTTCTTGTTTGTTCAACAGCAACATTACATCTTTGATCGGACAGTAGAGAAGCGATGTGAAAAGTAGAACCTTGATTTGTTCCGCGTAATGAATGAGGCCAATGATGGACCAATGATATTTGACTTGTTATGGGCAAAAGCTGCACGGCAGATCCGACGAAGAGCCTCCTTGTCATCGTCTTCATACACTCTTCCGTTTAGGACTTAATAGCACGCTCAACAGTAGCA
The DNA here is from genome assembly GCA_903772945.1 of Seminavis robusta. Classification (NCBI taxonomy): domain Eukaryota; phylum Bacillariophyta; class Bacillariophyceae; order Naviculales; family Naviculaceae; genus Seminavis; species Seminavis robusta. Next base: position 75,049 of record CAICTM010000100.1, on the reverse strand, counting down.
TACTCGGCCGTGTCGTCTTGCTGCGTAGACTTGTGTTGGTACTTCATCTGATACATGGACAAGGGTCCAACCGTAATAAGGGTTACGTTGCTGTTGCATGCAAACTTGGACTCTGAAATAGCTTTGCACGACTGATTCTGGACAGATCATACGCATTCCTTTTCGTTGGAATTCCACTATAGGCTGTTTCCGGGACCCTCCGGTCCAATCAAACCACTTGGTTTCTGATTCACTGCAACCACCCTTGATTCGACCGAGGCCTGTCAGGAAGCCTGTATCGACATTCGACTTTGGGGCTGGTCCACATGTATGCGCTCGACCAGCTTGTTGCATTGAAGCATCCTTTGACATGACAAGAAGTATGATGTTATAGAGAGCATTAATAATCACTGTAGTTGTTTCAGATACTGTTGCCCCGATACTCTTCTGGAAATCCACAACACAGCCTGCATTCTGGGTTTGGCACTATGTTCCCCTCATCACCGGTGGTTCCTGATCCATTCATTCCTTCACACTGTCGTAAATACCCAGTCAACAATCCTCATAAGTAAATTCGAATCCGCATGATCACAGTATGCAAACTTTCCCGATACAGCGTTGTACCCTTCTTATGTCTTAGTACCGGAGTACTGATCCGACACAACCACAGGGGGATCCGAAAACTCTTGGACACTTTACAAGCTTGATCAGAAAGATCCAGGAAGGTTCTGGTATCTGTGGGGAAATCTCTGTAGCCATCCGTTCGTGGTATCTTAAAAGGCACTTGTCGGACATCTCTTTCCTTGCGATCTCGCTGCGCACAAAACACCTTCTTGCAGCTTAAAGAAATTCTTGATCCAAACTGTAAGATGGGTGTGCACTGACTTCGGCCTTGTTCTTCAAATGCTGCTGCCATCGCCAACACTTCCCCAAAAAGTCCGGCTCTTCTGTAGCACAGTTGTTATGGCGGTCCCATCCTATAACTTCTTCACATAGAATGTCGAACAACATATCGAAATGGAGTGCTCCAGTGCTGGAAAATCTAATCGAAGCTGTCTCCGTTCTTTGCTTCGTTCTTGAAGAATCTCCTCGCTTGCATCTTCCCAATCACCGTCAGGCCCTCCACTTCTTTCCCGCTTAGTACTTCATTAGCACACTGTTTTCGTCATCAAAGCTCACTGTCAAAATACAGTACCCGTCCAAAGTAGTGGTTCATTATTCAGCGGTACCTCTAGCCAACTTGGCTGCTTCATTTGTGTTGGGCAGTGCTTTGCTGATAGCTTTTACGGCATTCAGTATGCATTGCTTGAAGTAGACCCGTCTTGATAATTCCCTGCTCTTCGCTTGATATAGCCTAGACACGTCATCTCAATCTAGACCTTCCGCAATTGCCTTTGCAGAAAACTCCCCTTCAACTGAAGTCGGCTCTCTGGAAAAGTCGGATTTTTGTCCCAATACTATCACAACCAACTGGAACATAGTTGAATGAAATTCCGGTTGACAGCTGACAAAAGTGCGCAGGAAGTCTTCTGTGTTCGTCAAGTTCCTCCAACATCCGTCTCCATGAGTCTGAAACCTTCATACTTCCGACGCCATGTGGAAGTTCAGCAAACACGATGAATCAAGCATCAGAATCGTCCCTTGTAAAAAAGCCTTTGTAGGATCATCTGGAGCTGTAAATCGAACCCTTCTCTTGCATCTCCTGACAAATGTCTTGAACTCGTCATGTTATCGAATCCACCATTGTGTCTCAGTAGTAGACCATCGGAAAGTAGCAGCTGAAAAGTTCGTGTTGCTCCACATTCAAATTCTCAGATTCGACTTCTTTACTGCGATCCATATCACAGGTGTCACACCTTCTAACTCTCTGCGGTACGATCAAGATCAACGTGGTTCCAGCTCCGGTTTTCTGTACCAGCCATTCCACAGCCGCCATGATCTTGTCGGTACGAATACTCCGATTTGCCTTCTTTTTCTGTTCTGCGTCATCTTCCCTGATAGCAGTATAACGACATTCTTGTTCAGGCCCATTGCTTCTAGATGTGCCGTTGCCCGACCAATCACATTGTAGTCTACCCGCATAAAGGTATGATCCCCTTCAAAGTTTTCATCTTCCGCCAACATAGGAAAAACAGTACCCGTAAGATTCCACTGGCGTAATAAAGGCTATCTCGACTTCTGTAAATTCCTTGAGAATATCAGGTGCACATCCAACAAAGTTGCTGTTGAACAATAGCATATAGTGGCGTTTCAGGCTTCTCTTCTTCAGTTTCCCGTGACATCCTTTGCAACAGGATATGCCCATTTCCGACCGTTGCGCCTTTTCCCGAAAACTCCACGTGGTGAAAGCGCCAGTTCACCAAGCCATCTCCGACATCCCTTCAGAACCCTCCAGGTGGATCCCTAAAGCGTAACAGTCTTCAACAGCTTCACAACGGTACTCGGATGATCTTGGAAGACTTTGTCCCAACGTAGATGTTCTGAACCTTCTTTAACTGATCGAAGAACAACCCTTCCACATTGTTTTCATGATGATGGTTTCATCGCATCCGAGCAGACATAGGGCGTAAAGTCTTGGTCCATGGATCCATCACATCAGATTTGTCATACCGACGGTTGAGGTTAGCCTGAACGCACTCCACGGTCTTGACATTGCCGATAATTTAAAGGCTCAAAGTTGGACATGGACATGGAAGCTGCCACAGAAGAAAAGAAAGCCCCACGAAGCACTGCATGTAGAAGGAACACATCCTGCCATTAGGATTTTGTGAGAAGAAGCCTATCTTCCACAGTCTTCGAACAGACACTTTCGCTGTATGCATCGTGGTAACTCGAAGCAAAATTGTACTCTATTATCTATACTCGATCCAATTTTCACGATAGATCAGCTGACTTCACTCTAGGCAATCAAGCTATCTACACCAACCACATAGTGAAAAAGCGTGACAAATCTTTATTCATTTCAGCGAAACCAGTCGCACCACGTTTCCTAATCTGTCATGTTGATCGTTAAGTAAATCCCACGTCTTCGTTTACATCCGCGCCCCGCTCCCATTCGCTGTGATTTTCACTTAGATGACATATACCCCGAAAATCAAAAATCGTGAGGGCCCGCTCTACTCATCTGGTGGATAAGAAAAAATATCATTATATGCACCGTTTCAAATACCCTAAATCCCTGCCGGCAGCAATTGAGGGATTCACACAACTCCAATCACCGTGTGTTCTTCATGTGTCTACGGACCGTCCCTTAAATAATTCAAATCGATCTTTCCACGAAAACTTGCGATTTTAGCGAAGGTATCGTGCACGACTTCGCTGGCAACGCCCCTTCCCCTTCGATACAAGTGTACGTTTCACTATAGGATTACAACCAGGCTACACGATCTCCCTCAATCGTATCAGCGAATACACTCAGCGAAGACATCCCGCTTTCTATATATACTTTCTTTGCATTGAAATGTATATATGCAACATTCCTATCGCATCGATCATCTTGAAACAGTCACAAAATCGGTTCAGCAAAACCTACAACATCCCTCATCCTACCTGCAGCCAACCCATCAGCCATCTCTCCTGCCCACGTAATTACTTTCTATTTTACCTTCTTCTGTTTGACAATGTTTTGCCTTTCAACATGGCCACTCACCTTCCTCTTTGGACTTCAAGTTTTCAGAACTCCTTCACCTTGTCTTCCCAAACACCCGACACAACACACGTCGTCGCAATCGAACCCCTACTTCCGCGGGTATCACAGCAAGAAGAAAAAGGCGGCGGCAACAAAGCAAGAGGTCCTTTCAACTCCTGTGAGTTCCACGCTGTAATTCCCAGCAAACCTCAAGGAAGACGAAGATACCCCTTCCCCGGAATGTTCCTCAAGTTCACAGGCTTTGTTGAAAAGAAAGCTACGGGTGTATGTACAACCGACGCAAAGACCACTCCGTCAACGGCGTTAAACCAAAGACATGATGGCCTTTGTTCAAGCCCTCGCTGACAAGCACATGATCGAGTGGGTATTCAAATTGGTGGACCCCGCTTCTGCTGATGGGGAAAAGCTCCTTATGTACGAGGCCACCAACGGTACTTCTTATGACCAAAGAGGCTTTGTTATCATGTGCCCCAGAGGTGAAGTTGACGAAAACTGGTGAACGTTTCTTCCCAGATCCCAACCCCAGAAATGGCCTTGAAGTGGTTCAATGAAACCTTTAAAACCGGCCTACATGCAATAACGTGTACGACCCGCAAAGAAGGATGAACCCTACCTAGTTCTCGACGAACAGGACAAGTGGTACAAGGTCCATGACACCTGGAGTGAGCTGCTCACCCACTCCGACATCATGACTCACCTTGTGACGGATTCTTGATCGATCAAGGCGAATACCGCACTGTATCCGAATTCCTCAAGAACGACAAGGGCCATGTGTACTCTATTTGGCCTCGTGGTCAACTCCCGCTTCACGTCTTACGTCCGTTGTTTCACCGAAACAACCTTGGATGACATCGGACTTCGGTCGCATGCGGGCCATCACTGTGCCCGTCGCAACATTATTACAAGCCACTACGCACGCACACCATCCCCCCCCACCTCTACTCCACCAGTTCGCCTTCAAGCTACCACACTGGCCCTTCCCCATGGTTTTGCACTACCCCGGCAATACTTTGAGGCCTTCTTGGGAACTCTTCTGAAAAGCACCAACAGGAGAACGTGGTAAGTCTCCTACAGTAGCTTCCCGTATAAATCCCCCGTGCCCTCATTTTCAAATCCTCAATACTGGACCTCCCAATATTATTCGCAAACCATTCCCAGTTCCAATGCAACAAAATACGTCATCTCCCGTCCCACCTGTCCCACGAACCACGTCGCCAAAGTATCACCTGCGAATAGTCAGAATAATGACACTCCACAAGGTATGAAGAAAGCTGCCGAACTTCCACGATCCTATTCCGAATACCCCAGTCCGAGAAAGCGGGAAGCAGAGGAAAAAGAAGACCCAAGCTCCAGCGGAAGCGAGCAACCCTCCACTTAACACACGTTGACTTCAAAATTGCAAAACCTAAACCCTAAATATAAGCCACATGATTCATTCGATTCTATTCACCATTATCCTGTATTAGTAGACAAGTTAAACTAGTACTGGAAACGGAGACGACCCAGGGGGCATATGAATTTTTGCTTTTTTGTAAAACAAGCAAATCACGTCACCTCGTGACCTCTCTCCAACCACCTCTCACTGGCAGTGGCAAAGCAAGCAACACTTGTGCACTGCTGCACCCCTGAGTTGAGTCTTTAGAATAGGAAGCAAGCCATGAGTATGGCCGATCCAAAAGAGCCATCCTCGGTCAAACAGAACGAATCAAATGGTTCCAGCGAGCAGCCAAAAGAAGCGGATCAAGCCGAAGCCAAGCGCAGGGGATCTCAGGCCTCAAGAGGAGAAGAGAAAAAAAGGCAGAAACCGGCCAGGAACGATGGCGTCTCGTGGAATCTAATACCGCCGGGCCCAGATGAACCCAGGGAACAGAATCGACACGGAAAGGTCTACTATTATTGCGACCACTGCCAGTTTTGGGCACTCCATCAACCAGGACAGGGCAAGAATTGCAAAAACAAGACTGTTACCGCTGCAAAGGGTCAATCTACCAACTCCATGATAAATCAACCGAAAGTCGAACCAATTACTAACAAGGAACATGATACCCCTCCGACACTGCCAAATGCTGGATTGAACGAGCCCTATCACGAGAATGGCATTGCAGTCAATATCGCTCGCTTCTACGACGGTCTTTCGCGAGACTTGGCCACCCGATCCCAATCCAAACTCTTTTATATGCGAAATTTTAATGGTTGGGTCAAATCGGTACAAATTGAAGAAGTCCATCCCAGATACCGTGGGATGCTTCGCGTCTTGGACTTGGCATGTGGCAAGGGAGGTGATTTGGCCAAATGGGCATTCCATTCGCGTTGTGGAATCGTCAACTTTTGTGGTGTGGACGTTGCCAGAGCATCTCTGCAGGAAGCAACACGACGCGCCAATGGACTGCCTCCTAAAAAGTTGCCCAAATGTTCCTTTGTCTGTGCCGATCTGGGTGCCGATCGGTTGGGGAGCCGTCAACCATTAATGACTTGGACATTGGGAGACCCAGCCGAACGAAAACGCCACAAACACGACACTCATCCAGAGGGAACATGGCTTCCAGGAGGAGGCGTATCGGGCCGCGACAAGTTCGATGTGGTGTCTGTTCAATTTGCAATTCACTACATGATGTCGTCCCCCGACCGAGCCAAACACTTCTTTCGGGAAGTCAGTCATTTGTTGGAACCTGACGGTGAATTGATTGTCACGACCGTGGATGCCGAAGTTGTTGTGGGCCATTTGATGAAGCTGAGACGTAAGCCCTCATTTAAAGACGACAACAAGGGGGACGAAGAGGACATTGTGGTTCGCCTGGGCGGTGGTGCTTGTCGATTGGGGTTTCAGAAGAATGTCGTCCGTCGCCTATTGCAAGGTTACAGCAACTCCACTCCCGCTCAAATCTGCAATCGAAGAGACCTCTTTGGTTTGGAATACACCTTTTTGTTGGTGGAAGGAACGGACCATGCGGCTGGACTGGGCAATGCCGTGGATTTGCCCGAATGGGTGACACCACTCCCACTGTTAGTGTCGTTGGCCCGAGAGGTGGGGCTGGAGCTGGTCTCGAAAGAGAACTTTCACGACTTTTACTACAATCGAGAAGACCCGGATAGAAACCGGCAGGCGCATCAGGCTTGGGCCAAGATGCAGAAACGAAATGGAGGTGGAACCGTGTCGGCTGAAGAGTGGGAGATCATCGGGCTCTATTGCGCCATCAAGTTCCGAAAACTGAGGAATAGATGAGTTTGAATTGTGAGATCAGGTTTTAATACTCGACGCAGAGATGCAGTCCCTTTCTAGTGCTATCGTCGCTATTATGCATATTTATATTATATCGTGTATCGTAGCTCGTTTATTTTTGGATTCGTACCTCGTGTGGGTATATTCGACTCCTATCAAGTTAGTTACTCTTCCGCTGCCAATTGTGCTGGGTCTCGGTCGTTACTCGAAATGCTGCTCAGGACAATGAGCCAAAAGAAGGAGACGGCCGCAATAACGGTGACCCGCAAATGCTCCGGGATCACAGTAAAGATCAGACCGAGTACAGGTGCCCATAAAAGGCAAAACTTTTGCAGCAATCCCTGATATCTCAGATCATAAAAGTATTGATCCGCTGCCTCTTGGAAGGAAAAGCCTTCTATAAGTGCCTTGGAGACATACAGCGACGGCAACGTCAAGAGGGGAGCTTGTACCAACAGGGAAAAGGCCACCTTGATCAGCACCGTGGTAACGCCGGTATCCGTACCAAACAGCTGTGGCCAAAGATGATTGTAAAAGTATTCTTGTGTGATCCCTTGGTACAGCACCCCGTATGCTATAAATGCAGCGTTACGCGTCCAGTCGGCATTGGATAAGAACGAAAAGGTGGCGTCTTCTTCCAGGGCTTGCTGCTGCAACGCTTGGGTGGAAGCCGTTCTCTGGAGGATTTCCGCTTCGGACAACCTTGTGGATTGACTACTCTCGTCGCCTTCTTCTTCTTGATCTTTGACCTCGTTCACTTGCGCCACTAAATCCGCAGCCGAAGCCTTGAATCCGCAGACCAGTGCAGCTGCCGTGTAGGGATATGTTTGCCAAAGCGAGTCAATTTCCGACAAAATGGCCGAGTTCAGAGGTTCCAGGCGTCGTGTGTGGATTTGTCTAGTATGGGGCGGGGCCATTGAATGTTGCACCTGGAAGGACAGGACCAGTGGAGCTTGTGCCGCGGCCAAGAGAGCGATATACATCTTGCTAGTCGTCATGGTCGGTTGGAAAGTTTGTTTGCTGAGTGTGCTCGAAGGGTTCTTGATACGATGTTGTTTGTGATTGATTCTTGTAGAAAAGGAAATTGGAATCTATGAATCTACCTGTCTTTGGTTGACTCGACTCCGATCCTGATGCTGTCTGCAGACAAGAAGCAATGACTCGGCCGTGTCTTGTGGTTGACTCCTCGGCAGAAAAGACAGATAGTAGATGATGCATACGACGCAAGCATTACAGTGTCATTGTCAGCAAAGGTGTTTGAAAGAAAAGCACCGGTGATGGCCACGTTGCTCATTCGTGCCAGCTATAAGCTGGGAGTAAAGGTATTATGATAAAAAATAAACTTCATAGTTTACTTTACCTCCCGGATATTTTGAGGCGACAGGTGGCATGAAAATCGGGACCTCTTGGGTATCTTACGCATCAACTTGAGCCGTTCTGATGTGGACCAGGGGGATGGAGAAATTCAGTGCCAAAGCAAGGGGGGCCTCCACAAAACACAGTGGGCAATGGATCTCTCCGTCCCCCAGCTCTCGGACAACAACTGCGGGATAGTTGGGAACCCGATTGCAATTGCATCATCTTCATAGCATAGCCCATCATCTTCATAGCCCACCGAAAGGCGGGCTTCCTTCTAGCCAGCTAGCTACCGCGATCAGTGCGTTTTGTTTCGGGCAAGTTGTGTTCAGAAGGAGTTCTCGCAAGCTACTAGTACAGTACTACTAGAGTAGTCCGTTAGCTAACTATCCTGTTTCCATGATCTACTAGTAGAAGGCCGCCAGCACTTCGAAGAGAAGAAATCCCAGCAGGGGGTGCACGCTGTGAAGAAGATATGGATTTCCTGAATCTTGTGCCCCATCCTCCTCCTCCTCCATAACTATTGCTTCGCAACTTTCGTCGCCAAAGACATCGTAAGTGTAGATGGCAGTGGTGGGACCAACCCAGCACATGACCTCCCAATACTTGAGAGGGCCCTGAGGTGGTGAGCCTGCTTCTGGATCGTTCAAAGTTTCAGACCCTTCAAACGGCCAAGCGGAGCTTACAACATCGCGGAGAAAGGTACCTTCCACATGAGGGGTCGTCCCGTTTTCATCGGAAGCTTTAAAGGACCAAAATCTGTCCCCTGCTTCATTTCGTCTCATGAATGACATGGTCAGCATATCTACAAAGCTATGATGGAGCCAAAAGATGGGGTCGTTGGGAGACGTCGATTTGTCAATATAGTCACCTTGTCGGGCGCCGGACTCGGTCAAGTTGGGAGGTGAGAAGGAAGGGCAGCCGAAGCCATATTCGTTACTGTCGGCAGATCCGATCCAAAAGTGCGCCATAGAGTGAACTCCATTGGTACTCTCGCTCTCCAAACACCAGTGAAAGTCGCCAAATGTGGTTTGATTTGCGCAAGTTTCATAGTCTGCTTGGCTGTAAGTCAAAGGACCAACGTCATTGCCTCCATCACAGACAGGATAGCGAACCAATGATGTCGTGGGCACGTTGGTTGTGCGAAGCAACGTTGTTCCGGTATAGTTGCTGAAGATATCATCGAACCCTTCGTAGAGGCTCCGGCTTTGCAGCAACTGGCTGTCTAAGGGTGCTACATCCCAGTTGGCAAAGGCTCCATCAGTGACTTCGTAGTTAGAACCTTGACCAGTGGAACTGCCGAAGGATATCGGGGAAGGCCCAAAGACGACGTCGGGGCCCTCGCGCATATCCCAGTAGGGTAAACCCTCAATTTGCGGATCAATTGCCAGCAAAGAGTTCTCGAACTTGAGCAGGAAAAGCCGATGAAACAGAGAAAAGTGCTGACCGAGATGGCCCTGGTCTCCGCGGGGGTCGTTGGCTGCAGCCGCATGCTGAAGAATAAGCTCATCGTACGGAGTAAAGTCGAATCCATACAGTTCCCGACCCTCGCTCTTGGGGGTACTCTTCATGACGTTAATGGCATCAAAGAACCTTTGTTTCTCGACGTTGCCCAGGCGAGACCAGCTGCGTCTAACCCGTGACTTGCAGTTCCTTTCATCCGCTTCACAAGACGGGCACCCCATGCCGTCGTCAGAGCAGCCCAAAGGTTCCGGAACCGGCCTCAATGGATGGCTAAAGGCTATCGAGTTGTCGGCCGCGACACGTCGGGTGAGAAGAAAGAGAAATGCAGTGAGAATCCTGGAGTGAAGCATCGTTTCGTAAAGTTGCCACTTTAGAGAAAATCTTGTTTGTGACCTTTCCTGAAGCCCCAACAACTATGGTACCGATAGAGAAAGTTTACCTCTTGTGGTTGAGGTTTGTGTCGTGCAAAAGGACCATGATTGACGATGTTGCGTCTGTGCAAATTGCCGCACACACAAGGTACATGTAGCTCACTGCGGTTGTTGCTTCCTTTGGCAACATGTAAGCTAAACCAAACGAGATTATGCAAGCTACATTACCGGTAAGGTATTCCCACATCTCCAACCAAAGCTGTAGAGAGTCCTGGTACTTGGAAGTTCCGACGCTGTACAAACGGCAGATTGTAGAGAGCATTGAGGAATTCAATCATACATCGTACGATTTTAGCAAAGAGTGACTGGATTAAGTAAATTTTACTGAATCTCAATCATCGAATCCAGAAATTGTTTTTGTGAGAAATCGAAGAAAATGAAATTGAGAAATTAAAATTGTGAGGAATCATGAAAATTAAAATTGTGAGCAATTGCAAAATTGAAATTGAAATTGTGAGGAATCGGTAACAAATTGAATTGTGAGGAATCAGGAAATTTGAAATTGTGAAAAATCAGGAAAATTGAAATTGTGAGAAATCGAAAAATAATTGAAATTGTGAGGAATCGAAATTATTGTAATTGTGAGGAATCAAGCAAATTGAAATTGTGAGAAATCTGGAATTTGAAATTGTGAGGAATCGGAAATTATTGAAACTGTGAGGAATCCGGAAAATTGAAATTGTGAGGAATCGAAAAATATTGTAATTGTGAGAAATCAGGAAAAATGAAATTGTGAGAAATCAGGAAAAATGAAATTGTGAGAAATCGGATATTATCGAAATTGTGAGGAATCATGAATCAGGAAAGTTGTAATTGTGAGGAATTTGTGAGGAATTGAAATTGTGAGGAATCAAGAAAATCGAAATTGTGAGGAATCGCGAATTGGAATTGTGAGAAGTCCAAACGTTGAAATTGTGAGAATTCAAGAACATGAAATTGTGAGGATTCGGGAAATTAAATTAAAATTGAAATTGTGACGATCAAAAATTGAAATTGTGAGGAATCGAATCGTAAATTTATACAATTGGGCGCAACGAAAGCTTAAAAAAAGGTTTTGCCTTCGGAGACTCAGGTTAGGGAGAGGTTGCTTCATTCATCCAGCTCTTGCAAGTTACGGTAGTTATGTTATACAAGCTACAATACTGACAGTTGAACTGGAGTGTACTAGTACATGTACCGGTAACGGTACTGCCATCCCTGGCAGAATAAATGTAACACTTATCGACGAAGGAAACACAACCTACAACTTTTGCGCTCCGAAAGGTTCTGAATCGCTGGCAGATTCGGCACAAATCTTGCAGCCAGTCAGTCAGTCAGTCAGTCAATGGCTCAGAAGCTAGCAAGCTCGACATGAATCGAGGCCGTTTCTTTCCCATTCGGTTTGTTTGATTGATTAGACGGCGATCGCGGGATCATTGGTAACGTACCAACCCATGACAGGGGAGAGGGTACCATCATCTTCCTGTGTCACTCCTCTAAATCCAGCGTGGAAATGAAGAGGGAGCAATTGGCCAAGGTACTCCCAGTTTACAGGAACAGAAGACAACTGACTTGGAATGTGACTGGGTTTGGGTCCCTCCAAAAGAGCACTGGCCGACTCTTCCCATCCACGAAGGTGAGGATTGGGCTCCATCTTTCCAGGTTTTTGGCTCAAATATGGAAACAGGGTGGCGAGCCACCCGCTCAGAAACTCGTAGGTTCCAGATCCAACACCGGTAGTACGGAACTTGACCATGGTCTGCCAGAAGCAGTAGTTGACATTGCCATCATAAGACTTGACAAGCTCATCGAGAATGGGCAAGACAATGTCGTTGATCCAGAGCTCTCCCTGTGGGTGGTTCGGCATCATCCACTTTGCCAACTTGGCGGCATTCTCACGGAGCGCGACCCAATCATCTCGCGTTCCCTCAAGTCGCACTTGGGGGATTCCACATGCGGTGACCATGGTGTACTCAAAGTAGCCTTTGAAGGCTGCCATGAGAGCAATCTCAGAGCTGGCATGGCTAGAGGCGGTAGAAGTGCTAAAGTGCTTGCCCGCCAAGGTTTCGTGGGCTTCTTTGTTGATCATGTTCTCTCCAATCGCCTTGGAAAACTTTGGGAATATCATTTCTTCCCACTCGTCGGCAGGTGTCTCTCCCGGTACGAGCCGATTCTCCTTGATGACGATTTCCGCTTTTCCTTCATGGGCAACAAAACGGGCTCGGAGTTCTTCGGCATGTTGGTCCACATGTTGAGCGAATCCCTGCACGATAATGGTCCAGAGGTGATCGGGCGCCAGTGCGAGTGGCAAGTGCTGCGCAAAGGCCATCATGCAGGCTGCCAAGAATCCCTGTGAACCGGCATACACCAAGGGGATATCGTTCTTGCTGAGCGCTTCAAGGGTCACATTGGGCAAGGGCGGTGGTGGGTACACCGTGGCAGCGGCTGTGGCATTCTGATAGTACTGGCTGGCTTCTAGCTGAGCTTGGTCCCTGACTTCGTCGTTGGTGAGAATGGGCTTGGCCGAGTCCTCTTGAAGTGCTTCCGTGACCGTTTCCACATGAAAGACGACTCCTGGACCCTGCTCCCACGGTTCATGGCTGGGCTCGACGTCGAAGGTACGTTCGTCCGCAATCCCGCGCTGTCCCAAGGCAAGATCCAAAGCCCAAATGTCGGAAACTTCGGCGTTCCCAGCATCGTCCTCGAGATGACCGGGACACTGGTCATTATCTAAGGGGGTGTACTCAAAGGTGTCGTATACCACGGCAGAAGTGGTAGTTTCGACGGCAGTCTCGCCCGACTTGCCATCACGGACCAGTGCGAAGGGTAGCAGAATCACGAGGGCCGCAATCACGGTCCAGATACCCAAGGCCAGAAGAATGTTCTTCTTGTTGGTGGGAGGTGGGGGCACCGAAACGATGATGCTACTATCATCTTGACAGATCACAAAGCCCTCTTTGCCGTGGGAACCTTCTTCTGTTGTAGAAGCTTCCGAGTCGGAGGAAGGTATCTTTTGTTGGTCGTCGCGGTCGTGGTGGGGATCTTCCATCTTGTCTTTCTTCTTTGTTACTCTCGTTGTTTCGATGTCTGCTGGAAGATTTTCTTGCGCAGTTATTTTGTTGGGTGCTGCTTTGATGTAGCTAAGTGACAACGTGACAACCCTCTCCAAATTCAAAAAGAGAAAGATGTGAGGTATTATCCAAATCAATGAGGTTCGGAACAGAACTGAGACATCTGTTCTCGTGCAATCGCCAAAAAGGTGATTCTTCTAAAAATAGGGCAATTTCTGTGTACCACTTCTGCGTACTAGTAGGTATCTTTTTTTCGCAATTTTTCCAAGACTGATTACACCAAAAATACTTAGAAGGCCAATCACACCAAAAGATACCCCTGCTGTCACGCCATTATAGTGATGGCACCAGCACTCTCTGCGAAAGAATGGCTGAAACAAACTGGGAAGCATCGTGTGTGGATGGTAGTATCCATGGATAGTTACTAGCTAGTACCAGTATCGCTTGCTTGAGCAGATGAATGGTTGGAAACAACCAACTGGGCATTGAGCATCCTTGAGTTGGATACCCCACCCCACGGCCACTACCGATGAAGGATGGATGGTTCGGACCATGTCAAGTGCAGCGTTGACGAAGATAACGAAACAGAAAACGCGCCGGTGGCAGATGCCACGGCTCAAATCGAGTCTCTACGGCGGGTCCTTGTCAAAAAGCCAAGAAATGCGAAGATCATGTCCCAGCTAGCCTATCTCTTGGCCACACAGAGCAAGTTAAAGAAAGTGGACAATCTACCAGACCCGGCACTGCTGGAAGAAGCCATTTCTCTTGCCCAAAACGCCACAACCACAGCGCCGCAGAAACCGTTTGGATTTGCGGCCCTATCCACCATTTTGCCTGACTTTGGCGACCGTCAATCCTCCCTCCACGAGGCCATTGCCAGAACGACCGAACCTCAACACGTTCTCGCTCGAGCCACACTCTTGGTGCGATTGCTGGTAGAGCCACGAGATCAGGAAGCTCGTCTTGTGCGAGGGACACTGGGAAGTTCCTCCTCCAAACATCCCAGCAAGAGACCCTTGAATGCCAAGGAAGAAGCTACCTATGCCGATATTACAAAGACACTGGACGAGGCCTGGCAGCAGCAGCAAACCACACTGCCACCATCAGAGAATATGTCAGAACAGTTGGCCAAATTGGAATATCGATTAGGACTCTTCTTTCGCAAGAAACAACCTCCCCAAATCAGCCAAGAACGAGCCTCAAAGCACTTCCAAAAGGTTTGTGACGCACTGCCCCAAAAACACGGCAAGTGGAGCATGGCACAGTTCTGGTTGGCCACCTTGAGTGACACCACAACGCTCCAGAAATGCCCCCAAGACTACATTGTGGGTCTCTATTCCACCTTTGCACCTCGATTTGACACTTTGCTGCTGGAATCTCTCAACTACACCACTCCCACCGAGCTACGAAAACTTGTGGATGAGGTGGCAAACACAAAATCCGGTTGGGCCCAAAGAGCGGTGGATCTAGGCTGTGGCACGGGTCTGTCGGGAAAGGCCTTTCGAGACTGCGTAGCGGGTCACTTTGTTGGAGTGGATCTTTCTCCCGACATGTTGGACAAAGCCAAGGAACGAAAGGTGTACGACGAAACCATCCAAGGCGATTGCCTGCAAGGCCTGTCACAAAAGGCAGACACCGACCTGATCACTGCCTGTGATGTGTTTGTGTACATTGGAGATCTTCAGGATATCTTTGTGGCGGCCTATCAATCACTGTCGGCCAATGGTCGGTTTGCCTTTTCCACGGAACTACTGGAACTTGACCAGGATTCCACGGTCGACTATGTTTTGCATGAATGTGCCCGATTTGCCCATTCCAAAGCATACATTGAATGTTTGGCTGCCGATGTTGGATTGGAGTTTTGTGGCCACAAGGTTTGCGCTATTCGAAAGAATCAGGGCAAGGATGTTCTTGGTTCTTTAGTGGTGCTGAGTAAGGGCAAGTAGACATATCAGGAATGAACAAAGCAAGCTAGCTATGTAGCACCGCAAATTTTTGGTACAGTACGAGTGGACTCTTGAAATGTTTAATGAAACGTCGCAACGGTAGAACTAAATAAATAAACTTCATCTAAAGCAAAAGAAATCTCGCAGAACCAAGGAACTCTTACAGTACGTACCGTACTCTCTTAAAAAATCGCGGGCGAGCGTCCGGGGCCTACCAAGTCCGATCAAAACCAAAACAAGGAGACCATCACCATTGGGGCAAATGCAGCAATCATCGTCATTGGAGTGTCAATGATAGCAAGGACGTTGCCGACTTTTCTTCCAGAGGATGTGGGTGCGGCTGTTTCGGGTGTTGGCACCAATGTCGCAATGCTGGGATTGGTGACTGCGAACACCGAGTCACCCCCTGGGACAGTGACATAGATCCGATCTTCCGCTTCATTCACAACGACTAGTGCGATCCCCAACACTAGATGTTGTGGGAGTACCAATGGCGTCCCGAGGATTTCGCCCGTGAGGGCATCCAGAAACAAGAGACTTTCGGGACGGGTGATACGGGCAAAAATGAGTTGACTGCCGTCCTTGGACAGATACGGCGGTGTGTACAAAGTGTCGGTCACGTCGAACTCCCAGACAGTCGTCCCGTCGCTGGCCTGCACGGCAACAATGAAATCGACGGCAAACAGATACACAATGGTTCCATCCGGCGATACCAGTGGATTCTGTACAAAACTTGTATACCTTTTTTCTGTCGCCACATCGAATCGTTCCGTGAGGCTGTCGGCATTGAATCGAGATAGGTAATTCTCAGATCCACTGGTGGTTTCTGTGTTGCTCGATTTCACGGCTGAGACATAGACATGAGTACCGTCTGGAGACAAAGCAGGCCCTCTTTGCACGATCCCAAAGGGTGGACTCGATGCCGCTATGAGTGCACCATCTGCCATGTTGATGGATTGAATAAAGTTTTCAAAGGTTGGAGTTGTTTCCACATAATACAGAGTGCTTTCGTCGGCGGAGAGGATAGGACAGTCGATAACTTTAGCAGCAGCCGGAGATGGGGCATCCACAGTCAACTTTTTGTCGCCATTGGAATTGATCCCACCGATAGCCGTTGTCAGGGCAGTATTGGAACTGACTACGATATCGCCAGATGTCTTGGCCACCAAAAAGCAGCCAACGTTCCCCTTCATACCAGTCACAGTATCCAGGGTCACCTCCAAATTCTCGGCCGAAAACACTTTGGCACTAATGTCGGCATCAGGCTTGGTGTTATCGGTTGTCAAAGCTACTACTCCATCCTTGGCGGGGTAAGCCTTCAGGCCACGGCCAAAGATGGTTTGGTTTTGATTCTTGGCAGTGACGCCAAGTTCCTGGCCCGCCAAGCTCAGTTTGGTGATCGAACCAGTGCCTTGACGATTGAAAATGACAAATACATGGCCGTTCACCTCTGCTACCCCCTCCACTGTTGCGGAAGCTGAGATGGTGCCGGGCACTCGATATTGAAAGATAAGCTCTTGAGCCAGACTACTTCGACCGATGGCCAAGGCCGAAAGAAAGGATAACCAAAACTTCATTTCGTTTGCTTCCACCAATTCAATGATGGGTTCTATGACTAGCTAGTTCAAATAAACCCATTATTCTTGGAAGTTGCCGAGGGGATGTGCTGCTGAAGCTGCAAGATCCAACATGTGAACACAATGACATGTCCTGGATATGGTGGTATCTTCGGGGTTCGGTGATCACATCATGACGTCCCATACCGGTAGTAGTACCGGTAAGCAAATGTGCGACCTAATCTGTATCCGAAAGCAGGACACCGGTACATCGTACCGGTAATCGACGCAAATGCGCCCACATGCGGGACTATTTTACTAGTAGTTATTATTTTAGAGAGTGACGAGTCGAGTCCATCCAGGAAAGCTCAACCTTATTCTAAAGGAGGACACTTGGGGCAAGGCCTTCGTTGGATGAGGGGCTGCGGCGCAAATCATTTCAAATCCATGGTTGACATGCACGTGTAGCCTCATCGCCCCGCAGTCCAAACAAGAATGTCGTCAAACAGGAAAAATCTGTCAAAATTTACTAGTTTAGTTTTTGCTATCTCCTGGTACTACCTTTTTTAGCCTCACTCAGTTTCTTCTTTAGCTTTTCCAAATGTGCTTCCTTTGCCCACACAAGCCGCTTTGCTTCCTCGAGCTCCTCAGATGCATCTTCAACCTCTTGTTCTATAGGGCCCATCTTCAGTCGCTCTCGTCGTCGCTTTTCATCTTGTTCAATTTGAACCTTGATTGCATTGTGTTTTCGATCCCGGTAATCCTTGTCCATAAAGTAGATTGGTAAGGGAGGTAATGCAGCGTCGACACCCCCTGGTTCCCGCAGAGGGTTCTGATCCTTCTTTTCCCTTTGATCTTCCTCGGGTGCATCCGTTTGGTTTTTGACACACCGGATCATGAACTCGACATCGGCGTTCAACTTTTCCAGTGGCATGGTCATTGCTCTCGGCACTGGATGGCCATATGTAAGATATTTGAAGCGAAGTGCTTCAAAATCCACAAAGAAATTGTGCATGTGAAACCCAGAGAATGTTGTGTAGTTGGGAGCATTGAGAAACTGGTATTTGCCTCCACAGGCTGTTCGAATGTCACCCGCTGTGTACAACGGGTGTTGGTCATCGGTAATGTTTTCCACACCACGTCGGCAAGCTCCAAACCCTGGAGCTCGGCTGGTGCCGATTCTGGGTGCGTGAGGATTGGTTTCCAAATTTCCAATCTCTTCCACACAGGCACCAACCACCATGTCTGGATGGTACCATGATTTGTGGATGGAGCCAATGCACTCTGGAGATGTTTCAAAGACCCTAGTAAAGCCAAGGATCTTGGCTTCTTGGCTGTTACAGTGGTGCTTCTCATGGTCGAAGGCTGGAATGTCACAACTCTGGACCACCCGAAGAAATTCCCGACTGAATGTCTCGTCAACGTCACCTACGTATCCAACATCATTTGGTCCCATTCCCAACTCTTTCCAACCCTTTTCGATTTCACTTCGTTGGACCTGTTCCCTCTCCAAGCCCAGCAGCTTGTTATCTTCATTGACGAATTGTCGTACTTGTACATTTTGTGTCCCAAACAAGGCTTTTAATCGGTCTGTGTTATTGGCAGCATCATCCCAATTCACTGGTCGGTGCTTGAACATTTGAGTCCGATTGGATTCCACAAAAACTACCCCTTCCAATACCCCATATGCCTCTGTGGCCACAATGTCCAGTGTCTCCCAGCTTTCACTGGCAATCAGACTGCCAAAGAAAATCCTTCGTTGGAACGTTGTTGTTTGTGAGGTATGATTCTTATGGAAATAGTTTTTCTTCAGTGGAGAGTAGCCGAACCGTTGACATCGTTTTTCGACATCCACTCGGTCGACCTTGTCCTGTAGTTCTCGAAAGAAGGATAGTGGCTTGTTGGACAGGATACCTCTTGAGATTCCTCTGTCACTGCTGTTGTTGCTTTCTTTGGATATTGATGAGAATGGCTCCAAAGCCCGAGTCCAAGCGGGTGGCTCGTCATCTCCTGCTGCTGAAACAATTTTGGTCACGGTATCTTTGGAGCTTTCCAAAAGACCCCGCAAGTTGGATGATGTGACCGAGGACCGGAACACGTAGGAAGTGTGGCATGCCAGCAAAATCAGCGCGACGCGAGCAACAATCTTCGCTTTTGGAAGAAACTGAGCCGTCTCTGGTTGTTCCTCTGTTTCTTCTCGTGCTCTGCGCTTGTTCAGTAAACTGGGCATGGCTGCCGTCAATATCCGATTCTCTTCCTTGGAAATTTTCTGAGAAAGGCTTTGAAGGGGTATCTATCGTTGGAATAGCTAGCTACATGTAAATCGACGCAAAGGAGACGCCCTCTTCGTTTGTTGTGGTCGTTGGCAGCCTCCGCTGCACATCATCGCTTGTGGCACGGTACCGCGGTCTTCTTACTTTTCTTTCTTCTTTGGCGGTCACCTCTGACGGTCACAATAAGCCAACATCTCGTAAATAAATAATGCAGACCGGTACCGGTAGGCTACCGCGTTCGTACCGCGCGGGAGTTTTTTCAGCAAGGTCCAGAAACCCTTACGAAGTTTTGAAATGTTTCAAACAGTTTTAGTTTCTCATTTTTAGTTTCATTTTCTCATTTCTAGTTTCTCAAGTTGAGAAACTAATAGTTTATTTTCTCATTTGAGAAAATAGTTTCTCACTTCTGCCACACATTTACTAGTAGTTTCTCAAAGAGTTTCTCATTTCAAAAAGATAGTTTCTCATTTTCGATAAAT
This sequence comes from Seminavis robusta, assembly GCA_903772945.1. Lineage (NCBI taxonomy): Eukaryota > Bacillariophyta > Bacillariophyceae > Naviculales > Naviculaceae > Seminavis > Seminavis robusta. Next base: position 55,646 of record CAICTM010000100.1, on the reverse strand, counting down.
GAGAAACTAACTTTCTCATTTGAGAAACTAATTTCTCAAATGAGAAACTACTTTCTCATTTGAGAAACTGTCAAAAAGGATTTCGGTCATGCTTCTGGACCTTGCAGGTACAGTCGTACCGGTACCAGTACATTGTACCGGTATCCCCGAATGGCTCGGTCGGCTTGCATTGATCGACAACGCTGGCACATGAGCATTTACGAACTTTAGAAAGCTAACCTTGCTCTTTGGGTGCTTGCATCTGTGCTGGAATCAACAAGGGCCTCGCTATCTAGCTAGCTTGCCAGTAGATGAGGTATGGATTGCTGAAAGGAGCAAGGCAATAGATGGCTCAGGTGAGCCGGAAATGCAATTTGAGACGGGGTTCGGTGGGAATCAATCCGGGCAAACGAATAGGGCCAAGGGGAGGGCAGAACGCTGAGCTTAATCGTTGGTATACAATGATGCTATTGTGCAGAGATGCCAATAATCCAAACTTTGAGTAAGAACATCAGCATCATTTGAGAGTAACAGGTAGGAGTTCTGGTTTTGGGGGCTGGGAGCAAAGTGAAAGCAGCACGGAAACCGTACCAGTACCTCAAAAGTGGAAGTCAGGACGGCAGTTTTCTTCCTTTGTTGCTATGAGCCTATATTGTTCTGTTCCATGCAAGTGGGAGAACAACTCGGCCAATCGTTCCACGTCGATTCTTGCTTCGATTCACATCTGACCGAGTGCTGCTGCTGGGTTCAAGAAGCAATGACCAGCCATGCTTTGCTTGTCAATAAGGAAATTGGATCCGTCTTGAGCAATTCAATCTTCTCTCCTTGCCGATTGAATGACTGGAAGAGAGGCGAACAAAAGCATGGCGCAACAAACTCCTACCGGTAGTTCACAGTCACGCTGATGATGGCGGAGCTGCCTGGAGCTTCCAGCCTTTCCAAACAAGACCACACCGGCAGTCATACGGTACCGGTAGGCATTTGCAAGTGCCTCCTCGCATTCCCCATGACTCGTTCCATCTAGCGACTTCTTCAGCGTCTCACCACTTGGGGCGGCCCATGCCATTATTGAGTCACCAACAGCAACCTCCACATCGTTGAAACAGCGGACCGTCAAAAAATGAGCCGGTTCTGAGGAAATCTTCCACGGCGTGGTTAAGAACTTGAGTAACAGCATAAATCTTTTTGGAACGTTGCTTTTCAACATGGAAACATCAGCGACTGCCAACAAAAGTCTAACCAAAATCAGCCTTCATCGGCATCTTTTTAGGCCCGGACGGGATCAGTAACCCTCAGCCCATGAATAGAGAAGTGGCCAACAAAAAGTCCGCGATAACCATGTGGCAAACATGATCAATTCATCAAGATTATAAAATCTGCAAGCAAAGATACAAAATAGCAAGCTGAAAAATGAGGAACATCTGCAGAGCGCTATCCTTTGGACTCCTGCTGGCACATAGGGCAATGACCGTGCATGCAGAAGGCCGCAACCTACGCCGTCGAACTTCCAGTTGCAACGAAGAACAAGATGCTGACGGGTTGACGCTCGAGCTCCCCGAACTCATGGTTGACAATATTGCAGACGTAGAACAGCTGGTTGGCCTCACCACCGAGGCTGGAGCCTTCAAACATCCATCCAATCCTGGTTTTGACGCATTTCAAGTGTTTTCCGATATCAACGATGCTGCAATCGTTGCACGACGAGGCAACTCTTGCTTTGCAGTGTTTCGGGCAACAACCTTTGTCAATCCATTCGATATCATGCAGCTATACGACTGGTCCAAGAGGTCTATTGGCAGCTGCACGGTTCGGGGCGGTATCTACAAAGCATACCAACGGTCATCCTACTCTGAGGACTTTGTTGTGGCTGTAGATGAGTGCATGGCCTCGGGAGACAACAACTTTTTTCTGGCTGGACATTCACAAGGAGGAGCAATCGCAACGGTGGCATCAATAGACTTGAAACGGCACAATCCAATGGTGATTACCTTTGGTGCGGTCCGATCAATCCTGGGCGGAGCTGATTGCAGTGATGTGAACCCGGAAAGACACTTTCGGTTTGTCAACGCGGCAGACAACAACTACGACTTTTGGCCTGCCCAATTCAATCGCGACAACCAAGCGCATGTGGGACACGCAATCCTTTTGGACCCGCAGGCAACGCAGCCGGCAGCCTACGTTGGCCTCAATGACAACACCAACAGATCTCCTCAAGATCGGTCAGTTCATTCAACTTCTTTTTCCTTTCCAGCCCTTTCAAAACTACTAGAGCCCTCTCCCTGCTCAAGAATAAGGATATCTAGCTGGGAGGATGGACACACTTGCAGTGGTGACGATGAGTGCAAAGGTTCCTGCATCAATTCCAAGTGTGCACCACCTCCCAGTGCTAGTCAAACACCTCAAAGACTACGACAGCCGAGCCAGAGCCCAAGTGAAAGTCCAAGTATAAGACCAAGCACATCACCAATTGAGAGCTCAAGCACTCCCCCCAGTAGTTCCCCAAGTAGGAGCCCAAGTGGAGGCATCAGTGAATCAAGTGCAAGCCCAAGTATATCACCAAGCACTTCACCCAGTGAGAGTCCAAGTATACCACCAAGCGAAAGCCCAAGTACTGCCCCTAGCATTTCCCCCAGTTTTGCACCCAGCATTTCCCCCAGTGCAGGCCTAAGTGAACCAAGCACCTCCCCAAGCACCTCCCCAAGTACCTCCCCAAGCTCCTCCCCAAGCACCTCCCCAAGCACCTCCCCAAGTAACTCCCCCAGTGTGAGCCCTAGCACTGCCCCCAGTACCTCTCCCAGGTCGCAGCAAAAGCCAATGCACAAATAAATAGATAGACACAACCACGATTACATTCCAAACATTTACAGCCACTATTTGCGTGTGACAACCAGAGTACTAGCAGTATCAGTTTTAGACAGAAGGCCAACATAGTTATAACCATCAAGCTCCTTGTGCAGCGCCATCTAAAGCACAGGAAGCTCCCCACTATCTTTTATTAAAGCCAGAAAGGGCGGTTGCAAAAGCTGCCGTGTCTAAACCTCTGCTGACCTACAGAGATACCACATTCTTCTTCATCGCCCAACTCTTTCGGTAGGTTCCATTGGGAGTGAATCACAAGCCGATCTTCTCCAGTCTTCATCCAAGGTAGTTATTACTTGTGCATGAACTCCTACCGGTACTGTAAGCTCTTGTGGCACTAACCGAAGCACCCACAAAGCATTTCTTGTGGCACAAGTAACCGAAGCACCCACAAAGTATTTCCATGGGTGGCTTGCTTCTTCCTCCAGCCAAAATTCTTTTGCAACCACTTGCCACTGTCAAAGCAAACAAAACTCAATATTCCCATTCCCAAATGATGTTCTATCAAGACAGCCCTTGTTATGTCCACTCACTTAGGTCTACTTTGGCCTTCATATTGGTCCCCAGTTTGTCCCCCCTGATCCCACAGAACACAGAACCTAGCTCTAGAGTCCAGAATTCCACTTTTCTTTACTGTACCTAAGCCTGGCCCCTTCGGGCTTCCTGGCCAGTAGCTATCGGTAGGCTAGCTAGACTAGCTAGCTGCCCTGGCTCAAGGTCTCTTTCGTACTGTACCGCATGGTACAGTCGTATTCGCACTATTTATTCACAGCTCTGCTGGAGTTCAAATACACCCTCGTTGTTTTATTGACTGGCACTCGTCAGCGTCCTCCCACAGGATCGTTTTTTTGACTTCAACATACAAAGATCGGCGTTTCGTCTTCGGAAAAGACCAATCCTTCTTGTTTACGTAGGCGGCTTGCAGAGTCCCGTTCCCTGCGACGACCTCAGCACAAATCCAACCATGATGAAAGCTTGCATCTTGTCTACCTTGTTGGCCTCGGCCGCCGCCTTCTCCCCCGCGGCTCAGCCCGCTAAGGCCTCGACTACGGCGCTCTCTGCCATGTCGGATTATCGAGGATCCATCAACCTGCTCGGCAAGGAAACCGTCTTTGATCCCTTGAAGCTTTCGGAATCTTACGAGCCCATGCTCCCCTTTTTCCGAGAGGCCGAGCTTCGTCACGGACGTACCGCTATGATTGCCTGCGTTGGTATGATCGTGCAAGACATCGTCCGCTTGCCAGGTGATGCCTTCAGCTTCGAAACAGTTCCAAAAAGTGTGGATGCTGCTTTCAGCATGCCCGATCAAATGAACCAAATCTTCCTCTTCGTCGGACTTTGGGAGTTCGTCGTTGCCTTCCCCGCTATTGCCGCCATGAACAAAGGCGAACGTGCTCCTGGTGGTAAGTCTTTTTGTCAATATCATTGGATGTCATTGGTTGTACGTATTGTGACGCGCCTGCGCTTATGTTTTCCTCTCTTGTTCGAAACAATAGACTACGGAATGGCAGCTTTTTTGGAATCGGGCAACAACCCCCCTACAGCAGCAAGGGTTGCCTCCATGGAAGATTCTGAGTTGCTCAATGGACGTCTCGCCATGATTGCATTCATGGGAATGTTCCACCAGAGCCTCATCTTCGATAAGTCCGCCCCCTTCATCTAAAGGGAGTGCCTGTGGCATGTTTAGCTTGGTTTTGAGGACTTGGAACTCTTATCTCTTATAGGTAATCTATTTAGCTATTGCATGTTCTGGGTTCCAGATGTACTAGTAACCATCTGAGCTAATTGGTATCTAGTCGCACCGGTAGTTGGCAGGGATTGTATTGCCACAAGCCCATGGTTCTTGGGAATGTTTGATCGATCACGGTGTGAATGTTCTTGCGCGTTCGTACCGGTATGGAGTGTCGACATGACGAAGGTATAAGACCTGTGCCGACGGGATCCGCCCAGCGTCATAACGACGCAGCAGCCTGCCTCGCGAGATTGGTGCTTCAAGTGTCTTTCGAATCAATTCTTGCCAGCAGCTTTGGAAGCATTTGCTAGCTAGAGTCATCTGCAACCGAGCTATCGATCCAGAGAAGCCATGGCTAAGCTCTTCATTGATGTCAGGTGCAGTCAGCCTGCGTGCTTCCATAAAACTGCGAAGGGAGCCGAAGCCAAACAAATAAAATCAAGCCCCAACACCAATCAATGCAGCCAAAGCCAGCCACCGGCGAAGTGGTTGCGTGCTTTGCCCGGCGAGAGCCAAGCAGTGCAACCCCCGCCCACCCCAACCAGTATCAAGAGCACAGGATCATCATTCTAACTTAGTTAAAACTACTATCATTCCCGAAAGAAAGCAAGCAAGGAAGAAAGAAAGAAAGAAGGTTACAGACCATCCCGGTTTCCAAACCAAAATATTCGCCACTCATTCCGTTGATGAGCAAGACTGCAAGTTTCGCTCCTGAATGACAAAGTCCAATCCTCCCACAATGCATGCCACCTGTGCGTCATTACACTGTTCCGGTGTTGCTTTGGGCGAATCTGGATAGACCTCGGTGGTGGTGGCATACTCAGCATTCGTGACACCCATACAAAGGCCCAAGCTGCTGGGCTTTGGAATTACAATGACTCCTTCTTGGGAGACTTCTTCTCCAATGAGAGTACCGTCTGGATCAGCTGGGGCAATGTGTGTGACTTTTCGAACCGAGTCAATCATGGCCTTGTGCCATTCAGTTTGTGGATTGGTCTTGTCGCTGACAAGATAAAAGCCATCGGGGATTGTCTCGTCCTCGTTCATCTTTTTTCCATCTCGTGCTGCTTTGGAGGGGCGAAACTCGGTATTGTCGGTATCGGTGGTCTCGTGCAAGTCTAGATCAAAATGTGAGCTGGTCGCTGAATACGGTATCCTCAAATATCTCTTCTTTTGCGCATTCAACAATCAATTTTAAGTGCTCTTACCAAAATGGCACATCCATTGTTTGACACCCAAATCGTTCAAATACCCAATAAGCGCCATGGATTCCTGAGTGGCAGGTTCTGGGTTAAAACTTCTGCCTTCAACAACCTCGCCATTGGGGTTGAACGAACGGTTGGGATCGACAGCTTTGGAGTTCCAACGCTCAATACATTCGTATCCCCAAGGACTGACACAAGGCACCACGAGCACATTGAAAGTCTGGCTGTATTGAAGGGCTTTGGTCTTGATGAATTGGATAGCGCCTTGAACTCCTGAGGTCTCATATCCATGGACGCCGCCTGTCACCAAAATGCTGGGTTTCGAAGCCTCCCAGTTGATACTTTTCGACACATATAATGGGTAGCCATCGTCTCTATTCTCAACCGTCAATGTACCGTACTCCTGCGTCGTAAAGCCCTTGATGTCAGTTAGGAGTTTGGTAAGCACTTCCTCTTGGTACGATCGGTGGATCTTTCGAGATTCCAGCCATTCCGTCTTTTCTTTTGGGCTCCAGGGAACACCGGGAGTGCCGATTGGATAGGCGGCCACTGTCATTGTCCTTGTGAATGCAATTCGGGATAACAAAGTAAGGGTTATTGGCACTCTCATGGTAAAATGGACCACGATGCCATCGTGGTGTTGTGTGTTGGCTGTTGGCGCGTAATCCACTCCACATCCATTAGAGCTAAGGTCCTTCTGCATATCGTGGAATGTGTCGTGGAAAACCACAACAGAGGTGATCCACGTTCCTGTCATTGGTCAATCGACTTGCGAAGGCTCACATCAAGACTTGCCAGACACAATGATTGCCATGATCACACAAAACAGCCAATCCCAACAAGCAAGCGCATGACAACGATGTTCCGAAGGGGAAGCGAAGGAAGGATACATTCACTGTCAAAAGAGATTCGCTTGACAACAGTGCTTTCATAGAAGGTGCGAACCCTGGTGTGATGGTGGCCTCACAACGCCATAAAAAGAAGCAACTCAAGATCTGATACGCATTCAAAGCATCCTTCATCAGGCAAATCTGGACAGAAATAAATTCAATAAAATAAAACAACCATGATGGCGACGGAGCTCTTCGTCGTGGCCACACTTTTGTTGTCTCAAGGCAACGCATTCCTACCCAAGCATGTGGTGCCGCGAACCACACGCTTCGGCTCGACCATGGATCGGACTGAAACTGAGCAAGAATCTGACTACATGCCCGCGTCATTGCTTCCTCCGATGTACAACCGTCCTGCCATTGCCTCCAATCGCCTTTCCCCCATGGAAATTCAACGGGCCATTGTCGATGTCAAAAAGTTTGTGGAGAGTCGACTTGAAAGCGATCTCAACCTCATCAAGGCATGAACCTTATTCTCTGTATGCCTTTTGGCAATTATTTTGATCCCTCACATTATACTTTTGCATTCTCTCTCTTACTCTAGCATACAACACCCATTGCATTCCTTCGTGGAACAGGTGTGAACGACGAGTTGGATGGCACCGAATCCAAGAGTGCTGTGCGCTTTTCGGTCCCAAACAAGAATATGCCAAGAGGCGTGATTCCCACTGAGGAAATGATGAAGGCTCCCAGCCCCTACGAGATGGACTGTGAAGTTGTGCAGAGTCTAGCCAAGTGGAAAAGAGTAATGTTGGGACGTCTGGGATGCCAGGTCGGAGAAGGGATCTACTGCGACTCGACATCCATCCGCAAAGGCTACAAAGGAGATGTGACACACAGTGCCGTTGCTGACCAATGTAGGTTTGAACCTGTCGGACTGAGTAAACTTGCGTTCCATCCGCTGAATAAAAAGGTTTTGTTTCATCTTTCTTGCTATAGGGGACTTTGAGATCAGAATTGACAAGCAACAGAGAACCGTTCAACAGTTGCAGAAATATGTTCGCACCCTCTGGAAAATCATTACGGACGCAGAAGACTACATTTTGGCAAAGTACCCCTCCATTCTCCTCCCCGAGCACCCCACGGCTGACTGGCGATTGCCCAAGGAGATCAAGTTTGTGACGGCTCAGCAGCTTCACGATGAGTTTCCCAATGAATCCATTCACGGACGTGAAAACAAGGCGGTTGAAAAATATGAGGCGATCTTCATCTGTGGCATGGGATGGCCAATGGCGGATGGATCCCCCGCGGAAGAGCAGAGGAGCCCATCTTATGACGACTGGAATCTCAATGTACGTGCCGAGCTCTCGGGTATTGTTATAAACCTATCGACGCCCCCTGACCCTTGATCTACATTATTTGTTGATTCCTTCACTGAATTTTGTCATACCGAAAGGGAGACATTATGGTTGGCCACCCACTCACAGAGTACCGCCATGAGCTCAGTAGCATGGGCATCCGCGTGGACAAGGAATCTTTGTTCAAACAGTTGGAGCATCGAGGAGCATTGCATGAAACCGAGCTCGACTTTCAAAAGGCGGTACTCCAGGAAGACCTCCCTTTCTCGTACGGAGGCGGCATTGGTATTTCACGCCTGTTGATGCTCTTGTTGCGCATGGGACACATTGGCCAAGTGCAAGTTGGCTTGTGGCATGATGAACACTACAAGCAGGCATTCGATGCTGGCATTGACCTTATTCCTGACCGCATCGTACACTATGATAGCGGTGTTGGTGGAAAATTGGCTCCTTAGCAGTGTGATCAATGTCCCTCCTTACCCAACAAAGCAGCTATGTTAGCCAGAACGCCCCTTTCAAATTGTGTGACTGGCTCAGTGAATAAATAAATCAACCAACAGCGATAATCAAAAGATATATAAAGCACACAACGAACGGTGATATAACAGCAAGATATACGGTACCGGTACCGGTAGCATTGGATGTTCCGCTTTCCGCTTATCTGTACGGTAGTGGTGCGGCAATTGCGATGCACCTCTTTCGCAAAGGTTCCATGGCATCAGGGACCTCTACCGTACCGGTTGTACGGAAGGAGTGTTCATCCTGCTGATTGATTCCTCTTCGTAGCCTTGAAGTGGTACTGTGGGCTTCAATGGGGCACTCTCCCAACAGTACCACACGCAGCCACAGACAGAGAAGCTTCCTCCCTGGAATGCTGAGTTGAACAGATTTGCATCGAAATAACGCAAGAATGAATTCAATCATCCTGTCGTGATCGTCCCAGTTGAAAAAGTCGTCCACGCTCCTCGATTATGAAGGCGCAGCCCGACGCTGGTTTGGTCTGTATCCTCCTGCTATTGTTGGTTTGAATCATTCATTCCTGCCACTAAGTTTTAAAGTGACCATGACATTTTCGTTTGTCCTCGCATTCGAGCAGCCAAAAGCCCTTATGGTTGCTGTGCTTCTCCATTATCATCTTGCTGTTCTCCTCCTTGTTTGACACTGGCGTCTTCGTTTTGTGCTTTGGCGGCTTTTCGCTTTTCGTACAATCGTTTCCGTACCATTGTTCCAAATTCATTGGGTGTCATGGTAGGCTTTCGTTTGTGAATGTACTTGTTGGATCTGGCCATGGTCATTTCCTCTTCTTCGAGATTGACACTTTGATTGTGCAATTTCAAGTTTAGGTAGTGCACGGCCTCGGTGACGGCACTCATGCCATGGACCATGAATTCACATTCGGCCATGGCCAATATATCGACCAGTACTTCCGTATTGGTGTTATGATGTTGCACATTGTGCATGGCAAATACGGCCGTGGTATTGTCGGATCGCAGGACGTGATTTTGAAAGCGAACATAACTCGATAAAGTGACGGGCCATTCGGTTTGAATATCCCGCAACACTTGATTGGAATCGGTGGCGACGTAGACGGCAATGGTGGTCCCGACAAAGACGGCAGCGTTGATATATTCCTCCACATAAGGCCGAAATTCCGAGAGTGCAATGGGCATGCGTCGATCGGCTTTATCGGAATGGCGAATGTGGAGTGCCAGACAGGCATCTTCTTGTGCCGTGACGACGGGATTGGCTTGATGAGCCAATCGTGTCATTTGCTCCGTCGGTCGATAATGACGCCGAATAATGCCGTGGGCACGACGTCGCATGGGATCGAACCATTGTTGATACGGCAAACTCCATTGCGCGAGTACCGGAGGCGTACTCTTGCGTCTCCATGCGCGGACACAGTAGGGACAGAATACCATGAGCGATGGTTCAATCTGTTTGAGTGACAATTGGAAAATGGGTTTGATGTGACAGGAAGAAGAAGAGGAAGATGAAGAAGAAGTGGATGGATGAAGCAAGTGTCGCAGAGGATGCAATCTCGAAGGCAGATCGAAATACGAGTTCCAAATTCCCGTCCCTTCAATAGTGACATCGGTGGAAGTACTCTTGGGATGTTTGTAATTGAGAATGGGTGTTCCTGGATATTCGTAGGTTTGTCCATTGTGTGGATCTGTGTAATTGTCCCATTCGAGTCCATTGAGGACTGTGACTTGCATGACGGCTTCGCCTCCATGTTCTTGTTCGTCGTAGACATGTATACTGGTCTGACTATCTAAATGAATCCAAGGCAGTAGATTGTGTTTTTCCGCGTACAGCAGTTGATTGAGAATATACAGAAAAAAGACCGTCGCAAAGCCATCTTCGTCCGCATAGGAAATGAGCAGAATTCCGTCATAGGCAAAACAGACATCGTCGTCATCTCCGTTGTTTTGGTGGTGATCCACGTCCAACAATGTGGTGGCATTCAGTAAATGGACTCCGGACGGGACCACCAATTTGCGTTGCTTGGGAAACAAACAGAAATTCAATAACGCGTACAGACCCAAGAATCCGGCCATGCCAGCGCCAATGCGAGTCAGTTTCGTTCTTTTGCTGGAAGAAGACGAAGAATCACCATTGCTACTCGTAGCTGGTTGTCGCTTGGCACTGGTTGTAGTATTCACAGCTACCATGGTGGACGACAAACAAACGGCAACTCAAAGTAACTAATTGCAAGTGCTTTTCTCCCACTTGGTTTTGGCCGTTGTCGTGTTGTCGTTGGTGGGTTGTGGGTGCTGGATGAGAAGGCGAAGCCTTGCCGTTGTCAAAGGGTCATTGTGAGAATTGAGAAAGATCGTGTTTCTATTAGGGATCATGTTGTAAACGATGACGTCAGTGAATCTTTTCCTCCCGCCGTTGTTGAAAGTTGAAAGTCAAGCCGTGGGAAGTTGACAAGTGCAGTCGTACACCGTAAGTTGAAGCCTTCATCACTCCGTGTTGTCCTGGAAGTGAATACAGCAGCACAACCCCTCTCAATTTTTTCTACTAGCTAGCTAGCAAACTTCATTATCGTCTCTACAAAACGCACAATGAGATCGCTTTTGCTAACTGTAATTCTCGTCGTGTGGACGGCGTCGCCCATTGCGGCGTTTCAGCCACAATATTCAATTATTGGTCGGCCGCCTGTGGTTCCAACCAAGACATCTTCATCATGGTTGTTGTTACCAACGACCACCAAACCACGCCATCATCATGTCACGACAGCTCGAATGGCTTCGGCTGCCGAGGACGATACCGATAGTACCCCCAAAAAACAGCTCGACGTGGATGCCATTGTCAAGTACGGGGGCGCCCTTGCCATTCAAATGGGTCTCTTCACGGGGATATTCACACTCTTTGATAAATTGGTCGCCATTACGGGAATTGCCCAAGTTCCATTTGCCGTCAACTTTATTCTCTTTTACTTTTGTGCCCTCAAGAGTCGTGTCTTGAATCCACTCGCCAACAATCGTCCCAATGTCGACACCAAGGAAGTCGACAATATACCCAAACGACAAATGCCCACGTGGACACCACCTGGATTTGTCTTTCCCATTGTCTGGCTACTACTCATTGGACCGTTGCGGGCGGCCACTTCATCAATGATCTACGCCACCACCGGGAGTTATGCGTGTGCTCCCATTTTGGCACTCATGCTACACTTGTCCATTGGAGATGTCTGGAATACCATTAACAATGTCGAACGACGGTACGGGACATCCATATTGGGGATTGTTGGCGTGTACACGTCGGCGGCCTTTGCGGCATATTCCTATCATCAAGTACTGCCACTGGCGGGAAAACTCTTGGCACTCAAAATGATCTGGTTGACCATTGCGTCGTCCCTTATCATTCGAACGTGGCAATTGAACCCCAATCCGGAAACGGGCAAGCCGTATTCGTTGCTGCCCACCACGGGAGAAGGTTCCAAGACCGAGTTCATGTGGTTTTAAAGTTAGCAAAGCAAGCAAGCAAACAAGCAAGCAACTAGCTAGCTAAACGTACAGGACTCATAAATGCTACTAGTACCGCTATAATGCTATGATTAATATTCCTGAAAGCACCGCTGCTGGTTTCCTGTCGCCATGTCTTTTTCATGTTGTCAACATGTAGAAAGATCACAGGCACGCGCGTCGTGAAAGCATGTTTTTCATCCTCATTGTCATCATCCATGCTCGCAGCGTTGTCATCTACAGCACCATCATTCTTCAGCGCCAAAGTCAACATAGCCACAACCACCTCCTCCAGAGTCATAACCATAGCCGTTGTTGTTTTGTTGGTTGGTTGACATTCAACACAAAGAGTGGGCCATTACCAGCACAATGGAGATCATGTATGTCTGAGAATGACTTTTTAATGAATAAATAATAGCCACCATCATAATAGTAGTCCTCATCAGTGCTGTCATCTTCGTCTGCTTCTTCTTCAACAGGATCCTCTTTTGGGGGCGACCTCTTGCCTTCACAAACGTCCGGGGAACATTGGCAAGGAGGATCGAATCAGAATCACCGTTGCTGGGTCCATCCGAGTATTGATGTCGACCACGATCAATTTCTTCCACGCTGTGATCAAATGTTCGCGCCATCAAAAAGTGAGAGCACAAGGCGAGCTGTCATTCGTCGGCAGAGCGTCGTTTGAATGAGATGAGCAACTCGGATGCAGTGCATGCCATTTCATTGAAATCAAGCCACAGCCATTCCCCAGAAACAAATAATGCAACAATAAAATGATACTTCGGTCTATTCCTCTTCTTTGGCGGCTCATTATCGGCCTGTTATGTCTAGTGCTTCCTCAAAGCCTGGCACGAGCGGGAAATGAAGAAACCTGTTTTCGATCTACCTTTGACATCATATTGAAGCAGCTGACCGACCCAAAGTCGGAATACATTGTATGTCCCGACACAACCATTGAAATTGGCCGACCGTCTTCTCCAGACTATGACGAATACGAAGGTGGAGATTGGCCATTAATGCCGCTAGGACCCAATGTAGTGATCAAGTGTGGAGAGTCTGGAGAAAGCAAAAACAATTGTGTGCTCAACTCTTCGTTTTTTCATATTGCATCCTTCCGAAACCTTCCAAAACTGGGACTGTTATTCATTAATGCTGACTACTTTTTGGTTTCTGGATTTACATTGGGTGGCAGTAAGTTCATGCTATTCCAACAGTAGCAACCAACATGAATGAGTCAACCTATCAACGAAGCAACAGTTCTAACTTTCTTTCCTTCTTTCATTTTCTTCCTCACAGCTGGCAGCCCCTTTCATGGTGTCCCACCTGTTTCAGTGTCATTAGCAGCTCCCGGAGAGCTCCAAGTTCTTCACGATATGCATTGGAAGCATGCACATCTTGGGACCGCCTTAAGTGTGGGAGAAATGCCACCAGTTTCACCTGATCAGGTCCTTGACGATTTGAGTGTGTATGTAACCCTGAGACGAAGCTCCTTTCAGAGTGTGACCTACACAGAAGACTTGATCTCCATGAAACGACAATCTCTTATAGTGAAAAAGACGATATTCGCTGATGTTGCCGTGGCCAATCACTATTGCCAAAACTGTCACTCCTCATTGATTGTTTGTCAAACAAACGAGGGGTACCCCACAACAACCAACGCTCATGAAACCAGGACGAATCGTCATGATGCAGCATACTGCACCGTTAAAAACAACTGCTTCTACGACGTGGAAGCGACACAAACGCTGCTGCTGATTCAAGAACACGGATACGGCTCTGTGGTACTAGATCGACAACGAAACTTTGTCAGTGGATTCTATGTGGTTGGGGATTTGCCCCCATTGGAAGTTTGTCATCATGGTCACGGACTGCTTCCCCACTACAACACGGCAGAGTTTGTTTCATGCGTCCAACTGCAAGATATTCACTACTGTCCCGTGTTGGAAGAAGGTACGCACAATTCGGAGGATCCATATTACACCCATTTTTATGAAGAACCGGAGCCACTGGAAGACTATCATGTGGTCCATGTAGAGCCCTCGGAACATGATCACAACGATCATGGATACTGGAACACAGACACAATCAGCCGAGATGAGGACGATTACTTTCCATCCCAGCCAGACTTGTCAACACGTACGCCCCCTTGCAGTCGGTCCTTGCCCTGGTAAGAAGGGAAGGCATAGAGTGCCATGGGCTTCACAATGGCAGAATCCCACTCACTTATTGCTTTACCTGCGTCTCCCAGTGGCCAATGTGAAGGTGATTGCGATCATGACAGGTATGACTCTCTCTGAAGTCCCATGAGAATGACGGCCTCCGATATCAGACTTGCTGACTCCGTGTCTTTTACCTTCTTTACGTTCTATCTATCCATCCATCTATCTGCCAGCCACTGTCGAGGCAAGCTCAAATGTTTCCAACGACAAGGATCAAGCAAATGGGACAGCGTCCCCGGATGCTCAGGTAGCGGCAAGAAGGCCCAGGATTACTGCTACGATCCAAACGACGCGTAGAGGATGGTACATGGAGGATCCCGTGTTTGGACACTGGAAGGAGCCATTTTGCGCAATCTTGGAGCAGATTTGGAACCGACTGACTAAATTGTTGATAGGTAGTGGAAGGCTCATAACTTTAGAAGTTAAAGTTACTTCTGCTTGGTATCCGAATGCTGGTAGCAAACAAGGACATCTTTGGTTTTTTCCACTAGTTTCCGTATTTCAGAATTGGTTGAGTTTTACCGGTAGCTTCGTCTGAAAGTGGCTTAGCAATGGCAAGGTCTTGATGATGAGGCTGACTCAAGGTTCCAGACCCCAGGGGAGGTGGGGGCTTGGATGGCGCAATGGCCTCAGCCTCCGGTTACGGAAGTTTCTTGCGGATCGGAGCCCTCACCCTAATTTCGGCGACAGCAGGGCGATACTCCGACGCCTTCACGATCTATCTGGAATGGAATCTCCACAACCGGATTGGAATGCCTCGTGAAATTGCAGTGCTGCGCAGTCAGCAGCCAGATCTGTGGACATCAGCTACGGTAGATGCCAGTGCCTGCCGGACTACTAGTATGACAGCCGAGAAGCCAAAGCTACAAGGTACGGAAGCGAAGGACTGATTCGATTTGGAAAGATCGTGCTCCGCAAATCTCACAACCCACCTCCAGAATCCAACCACGGGACAAACCATGACAGAAGCCAATCGTCCCGAAGATAACCAATTCGACAATGCCGACTACGGCAGTACCATCGACGAAAGTAGGTCTTCCGCCATTGAGGAGTCCAATGTCCTAGATGAGAGATCCGATGAAGACAGAGTGTCCTCGTGGTTATCCATCACGGGGAGACTCGCTCTGCTTGCCGCAATTTTTTTGTTTCTCCTACAAGGCAGCAATAAACCAACTGCCACCACAAATCCACAGAGCAATCACAACTTGCACCAGGTGAAAATGCTGGGAAAAGTTAAGCGTAGCCCATCGGACACTCCTTTTGTTTTTTCTCAGCGAGTTGATCATTTGGATGATTCAAATCAAGATACGTTTCAACAGGTATGATACATAGCTTGATACATCTGGTCCAGGTTTAGGTTATCCCTTCCCATATCCAGCTGACAAGGTGCATTTGTTTGTACAGCGCTACTATCGCAAGTCTGAATTCTTCAAAGGTCCAGGTCATCCAATCTTTCTAATCAATGGTGGGGAAGGCGCCATGAATGAAGGTTTGTTTTACCCCTTCGTTGACACTTTCTTGGCCAAGAAATTTGGTGCCTATGTCCTACACCCAGAACATCGCTTCTATGGGCAAAGTCAGCCTGTGGACGCTCTCCTGTTGACTCATGATGACTTGAAGAAGTACCATACGGCTCGACAAGCCATGCTGGACTTCATTACAATTGTCAAGACCTATCAGGAGAAACTAGGATGCTCTCCTCACAAACACTCCAAGCACTACTGTCCTGTGATCTCTGTTGGGGGCTCCTACCCAGGTTTCCTCAGTGCTGTCATGCGACTTCACTACCCAGACACAATTGACATTGGGTATGCCTCCTCCGCACCCTTGTTGCTCTACTCTATGGATGCCGACCAATGGGGATACATGGAAAAAGTGACAAAAGTCACAGACAGTGCCCGTCCTGGGTGCGCCGAGGCTGTGAGGCAGACCTTGGCTGAAGTGCACGAGGCAATCCTTGCAAGCGATGACTACGTGCAGTTTGCCCACGAGAAGCTAAACGTTTGCCCAGGAACCTTGCCCGTGTATATACACTCGAATGACCTACTGAGCAAAGAAGCGATGATGATCGTGGAATACACCTTTGCTGACATGAACATGGGGTTCTACCCACCCGATGATACCACAGACTTGGTATTCACGTGTGACAGGATATTCCAGAACGAAACCATGGACTCTTTTGGCAAAATCCAAGAGTTCTGGAAGCATTTGGAAGACAATATAGACACCACGCTGCCTTGCTTTGACATGAGCTCCCAAATGCCAGATGGTCCTCGGGCAACCATATCAGGATCTGACTGGTCAGGTGTAGGGCCAGGGTATGATGGCATGATGTTTGGTAAGTCTGTCCGTAGCTTGTCGCAGAGGATGTTTTTGTCCGCTTCAACATCATGCTCAACCAAACTTTTCAAACTTGACTTCACTTCTCCCACCCGCTAGACTTTCATTGCTGCTCCACACTGACCCCTGCATTGGGCTTCTCCCACAAATCCATGTTCCCCTACCGCAAGTGGACTTTGGAATGGCTCACTGAGCACTGCCTGGATCGATTTGATGTTGTCCCTGATCCCCTGAAGCTTGTTCATGAGTTCAAGTTCGATGATCTGGTGGGGCAGGGAGCAAGTCGCATTCTGTTTACCAATGGTATGAATGATATCTGGTCGGAAGGTTCCTACCTGGAGTCATTGTCAGATTCCATTATTGCTATCAACATGCCAAATGGAGCCCACCACAGTGAGCTCTACTATATGAATGAGGATGGGATTGACACAGACGATGTCATGCAAGCCCATGATGACATTGCGGACGTCTTGGAAGGCTGGCTGAAGGAAATCAAGAAGAAGATGGTGCACTAACTAAGTTGCATCTTTGCTAGCAGCAACAAACTGGGCCGGAGGTAGCCGACTTTTAGAGTTTACACATACATGATTAGATGGTAGATGGAAGAACTTAGACCTCCAACGAATGTGCATGGTGAATGCAAGGCTCCAGTGAGTGAGCCACCGGTGGAATTAAACGATACATGTACTAGTGCACATCAGCTCTTTAGAAAGCATACTGAACGGAGTGGAATATCTAGCTAGCTAGGCAGCAGTGGCATTCTGAATAACCACAATCATCGTCTTCTTGTCCATCTGGCTGGCTGCCGGTGGGTCTACCGTGCCTTTCTGTGGCTGAAATTCCGGGCTCAGCTGCTCTTCACAACATGGTGTAAAGAACGTCTCCGAACAAAACAAGCTCGCGACTGCAGGTTCAAAGTCGGGACTGCTGGGTCCCTAGCCTAGCACGGCATCCTCGGCATCGGATAGTGGACTTGGCTTGCGTTGTGGAAGAGAAGTGGTCACAAGCAAGCAACACGCAACAACTCAGTAACTAACTTCAAAACATCCCGTCCACTCGGGTTACTAAACGAAGGGCTCTCTGCAGCATCAAAAAATTCATCATCATTCATTTCATGCCACCAGTAGCACGGAAGTGCCAGACGGGGATTGAACTGACCAAAACCAAAACAGACCTGCGTGTGTGTGATCAGCACGTTCAACCAACCAATCAGCCAACCACAGAAGAGAAAAGAGTGATACCATTCGTCATGTCGTCGGAAGAAGGAGAAATTCCGGCCAAGGAAGAGCCATCGAGAAATGGCGGCGATGATGAAGTATTGGCGGCTGCTGTGATCGACGAGAATGATGAAGAGAGCAGTCAAGGGAGTGAAGTGGTTGTTGCCAAGGTGATTGATGATGAACCTGGCACTGCTGCTGCTGTGGTTAGTGAGGAAGCTACCCCCAAGGTTACTGCGACGGATGAAGCTAAAGTTGCTTCTGCCTCGGTCAAGCCAGTCAAAAAAGAAGAGGAGGAAGAAGAAGAGGATGGGGAGGTAGTGGAAGACCCGGTTGACAAGAACAAGGCGGCTGTTGTTGATGGTGGGAAGGGAGACACATCGACACCAGCGTCAGCAGAGCCAAACAAGAAGAAAGACAGCATAGATTCGGAGGTATCAGCGAATAAGCCAGCGTCAAAAGCTGTCAAGACTACAGAAAAAGAAGCCTCATTGGTCAAGAAAGAGGTGGAAACCAACCAACAACCAAAGTCAACCTCAAACGATGTCGAGAAACCCAAAGAGTCAACCGCACCCAAAGAACCAACCACAGCAAAGCAGAACGCAGGCACTGACGAACCACCTCCCAAGGAAGTCAAACCTAAAGATGTCAAACCTTCTAATGAAGTTGTCAAACCTAAGGAAGTAGCGCCTCCAAAGAAAAAGAAAGATGAGGATGACGAGGAGGAGGAGGGAGAGATTGAGGAAGGAGAGCTCGATGACCCAACCCCTAAACCTCCGCCTCCCAAACCGTCGTCCGATGATGCCACCAAAAAGCCATTGGGCAGCAAAAAGCCCCGTCCGAAGGATAATGCAGCCAACAAGGACGCCAGAACTCCGGCCAAGAAAGAACCCAAAGAGGACAGTGTCAAGGCTAAAGTGGACAGTGTCAAGAAAGAACCCAAAGTGGACAGTGTTAAGGCCAAAATGGACGCTGTTAAGGACGTGGAAATGAGACCTGTACATGAAGGAAAGGCCAACAATCAAAAGAAGGAAGCCTCAGTCGGCAACCAAAAGAAGGAAGCCACAGTTAGCAAAAAGAAAAAAAAGAAGAGCGGGAAACCTGCCGACAACTCGGACAGTGCTGCTGCTACGCCCAAAGACAAGCCAACACCCATGGAAGTAGACGAGTTGAAATCCAAAGTTAGCGAAAGCAGCAGTGAGGCCAAGAAGGGTGACGATGATGACGAAGATGGAGAGATTAAGGAGGAAGGGGAACTGAAGGAAGACACTGAAAGCGATACCAAAGAAGACACAGAAGAGGAGGGGGAAATCAAAGAGGATGCGGATATGGAAGATGCACTGTCACAGTCTGAAGAAGGGGGCGATCGCGATGCAGACATGCAGTCTGTGGATGGTGATGATGCATCTTTTGCTGATGAGCCTGCGGCTAAGAAACCAGAGCCATCCTACAGCACCAGGGGGCGATCATCGGGTACTACCACTCCAGTACCTCGAGAGTCGACAGCAAAATCGTCGTCCCTCACAGCAGCAACCGCGGCGTCGGCTGGCAGCAATGAACAGTGGCAGCGCAGTGTGCGCGAAGCGCTAGAAGATCTTGGGCGTGGTAGCTCCAAAGAGGGCACACCGGCAGGTGTTGGACCGGGTGGAGCTTCATTTCTAGAGGCACTCGGCGAAGAAGAAAGGAGAACGAGGACGCGGTTCTTGCCCGCAGTTGACGGAATCCATATGCTCAGAAAGAATGAAGTCAAAGGTGATCTTGCCTTGGCAAGGTCCATCATGTC
Organism: Seminavis robusta; assembly: GCA_903772945.1. Taxonomy (NCBI): domain Eukaryota; phylum Bacillariophyta; class Bacillariophyceae; order Naviculales; family Naviculaceae; genus Seminavis; species Seminavis robusta. The sequence goes on along the minus strand of CAICTM010000100.1, from coordinate 36,150 downwards.
CAATGCTGGAACCGTAGCAAATGTAGCCTCAGTGGCAGCCGGGGCGCCAGCAAGCTTGTCTGTATCAAAGAAATCAAAGAAGAAGAAACATGACTCATCTTCAGAAGCTGATTCTATGGATACAGATGACGTCGGCACAATGTCTTCATCTGAGGAAGATCCTTCCATGGAAGGACGCGTTGGGAGCACCTCAACAATAGACGTGGACGATGGTGATGTTCTAACAGTACCATCAAGTGCGTTTGTGCCGCCTCCTGCTGCAACGCATAGTTCAAACGTCCCAGCATCAAACGGCGAGAAACATGAAGAAGGAGCGCCTCCTCCCGTGCCGACTGGAGTCAAGGGTATCTTGAACAACCAACGCAACATCAAATCTCCCAGAGTGGTTGAATGTGTGACAGCCTTCAATCCGCCGAGACCGCCAGAGTCTGTTGGCAAGAAGAAGCAGCACCGCATGCTGAGGTGGGAGCGCCGACCTGCAGATGTGGAATTGGACTTGAACAGCTATCGAAAGACAGTAGACCGTACCCGCAAAGAGCTTCACACAGAAGAGGCCGAGCTGGAGCGCATTGAGGCCACAAGCAATCATCTTAGGCGACACTTTCTTGCACACCTCCGTTGCATGGATGATGAAATGGATCAGATTATGGCTGAACTCAACTCACTTCAGCAGAACTGTGTCACTGCGGCGGACTTGTTGACCTCGCGAACCAGAAGTCGAGGGGCCGGTAAAGGCAGCTATGTCATGAAAGATGTTCTCACAGTCCTGAAAGCAAGAGGAGCGGAACTGGACGAAAAAGGGCTCTCCCCAAGGAGTGATGTTCTCTCTTCGAACGACAATTCACAGCACTACCCTGGTCTAGGAGGTGTCGGAGCATCCAGTTTTTCTGATTGGAATGAAAAATCAACGTTTCCTCACTATCAGATCTCATCTGCCTGGGTATTGCCGGATGACAAAGTAAAAACTCCTTACGGCGAAGGAGTTGTCACCAGCATCTCTGATAGCACCATCAGCGTCAAGATGCCCTTTGGCGTCGGTCACTTCAACCCTGCTACGGTGACCTCCAAAGAGTCTCCCAATGTTCTAACGGATGCTCGGCTAGCAAAGCGCTGGAAGGCGATTGTCGACAGTGCAGTCACCCACACTGGTCGTTTGGACTTGAATGGTATGGCATCTGTTGAGTCCATGATGAAACCAAAGCACACTGAGCAACATGACAAGTCCAAGGAAGGAACGACGAATGGAGGGGCTGGCGGCGCGGGTGATGCCATGGACACGAGTGACCCTGAACCTCAGGCGAAAGTGGTTAGTCCAGATGAAACGAAGTTGCTGCCATTTGGAAGCACCTTACTGCCAACAGGCACTGGCAGAGGCGACGGCCTCTTTGATCTGAGCGCCATAGAACTTGAGAAGGAATTCAAGTCGCTTTTGACCGAAGGGACGGGAATCTTGGGAGCCGTAAGTACTTGGCAAACAGTGTTGGCGTTGTAGATGAAGTTATGGAAGCATAATCTCAGGTTCTTTGCGTTTTTTTGCCCAGACGGCGAACGATGGAGTACCGACGGATGTAAAGGACTTTGAAGGCAATACTCAAGAAGCATACGTTTTGCAAGCCAAAGTATTACAACTTCGAAACGAGCTCTACCGTCAACGTAGGATTCGTACCTTCAACGAAAAAACCTTTACGGCCACACGGGATAGGTCAATACGAGCTGAAGGCCTGGTGTCTGAAATGCGTACGGATCTGAAAAGTCTCAAGTATCGATTGGACGAAGAACTAAAGGAACTAGGCATTGATCAAGACAGAGCTGAGGCCATCTTGAAGTCCTACTACACATCACATGACTACGGCGAGCATGACTTTGAGGATGCGGAGAATCACAATGAATCGCCGTCTAGCAAGGTAAGTGCGCTTCGTGTGAGGCTATGACTCAAGGATGTGCAGGTTGAGCTCATGCATTTCTCATGTTTCTTTCAAACTTTTGTGAATCTTTGGATGTAGCGGACGATAGACGACGACGAAAATAGCAAGGGCGATACCCTTTCTCCTGTGGCCGAACAGAAGACTACCGGCAATGGCTCGTCTGACTCAGGCGGCGAAAGGCAGGCCAAGAGACCAAGAGTTGCAAGTGTATAGTCGCGACGATAGGGAGGGGTTGTGTCATTCGTCGAGAACGTTCATCTTTTTTCGGACTCTACGTTTTAAAATTGGAAGTAGAGAGATTTTATTTTTCTGTTATGCCCAATTATCGTCGCTGCAGGAGACCGTAGTAGTGATTGTTGTCAAGCTGGTGCATGAGGAACCTCAATGAATCGACATCTTGCTCTTCCCCCGGCACAAAGAATACCATCGGATCGTCAGTATCGTACAGTTCTGGGTCAACGCTGTCGTCGTCAACTGTGTTCCCCAAGTCGATTGTAGCTGACATATTCCTGCTTCTCCCATGAACCTTTGCGTCAAGTTCTTCCAGCAACATGAGCATTCCTTGGTGGAATGCGTCTGACAGGTTGACAACTTCGGATAGCTCATTTGCATGAGCCAGACCAAGGAAAGACGCTTCTTCAGCCAAATCTTGCTCACTTTCAAATCCCCATTGTCCGTGGTTCATTCGTCGTTCTGCTTCGCGACGCCGTTGAGCGACCCTTTCCGCTGCTTCCAGTGCTTCGTCAAAAAGCCGCTCCTGAAGCGTGCTGAAGTCAGTAGCGATGCTCAAAAGAACACCGAACAAATGTCGAAACTTGTTGTTGCTTCGGTCTTTGTCTCGCAACCGGCCACGGCGAGTTCGCTTTCCCTTTAGAAGCAAAGTCTTGCGGCATATCCCTTCCAGGTAAGAGTCGTGCGCATCGATGGCCTCATCCAGAGTGCGAGCGTGCTCCAGTCTTTCGAGCAGTTCTTTCCAACCACCCTCCAAAACTTCCAGCATGCAGTAGCTCTTCAAGTTGACACAAAAGTGAGTCATTGCCTGTCTCGTCATTGCAATCTTCCGCAGCAGGATTGTGGCATTGGCATATTCTGGGGATGATGAAGCCTGCAGGCCATTGTTCTGAGCAATCATCTGCAGTGCATGTTGAAGGGTGGCACTTTGGCGCCATGTTCGATTCAACATGTACTCAACCTTCCGGAGCCCGAAGAGAAATGAATAGACGAGTTTGTACTGGTCGACCGCTTTTTCGTGAATGATTGCAACCAACGGGTCTGGAACAGTGTAGTCCAACATGAAAATGTCCCAGACAGTTCGGTTGTCTTCGGCCTGCTCGTTGCTGTTTTCATCGCCCTCTCGGGTTGGCGCAGGGCTTGCAAAGAGTCCATGCCCAATGGAACTTGGATCTCTATCTGGTTCGAAAGGTAGCATTTCAACATTCAATCGTTCCAAACAGAATGTTGGTAGATGCTTTGCGTTTGTCTGACGCAACGCCACCTCCAGAATATTCAGTAGCTGGTAAGGATAGATGCCCGCCACGGCATGTCCCGCCACAAAGCTATTGTTTCCATTTGCATTCACCTTTGCGCCACATCCAAACTCAGCATAGAGCCCTTCCAACAGGGAGGAGTAGAAATCACCCTGTCCGTGGAACATGAACTGTTTGAGAGCAAAGAGATGCTCCAGTAGATTGTGATCTTCTCGGAGGGACGACAGGATATGCGAATGGACCTTTCGTTCAAAACGCAAGAGTGTGCGTTCGAGTCGCAAATTAGGATCCAATCCCATGGGGTCAGCAACATAGTGATAGCCCAATCGCTCCATGTTGGCTTGCTCATCATGAACCTCCGTAAAGCTGTCGTTATGTTCGCCCCCAGCTTCGGCATCCTCCGTGTCTTCTTCGAGGTGTGGGAACGTCCAGCCAATCTGGTTCAAACAGGTTCGAATAAAGTTAATCCCCTTGCCAACGATAAATGCGGGTCTCACAAGTTTGGGATCGAAAATGCCGGGAAGCGGTATTTGCGATTTGTCCAACGTGTATTTTTCCTGCCACAAGTACTTGTCGCGACTGTTGTTGTTTCGTTGTTGATTGCCATTGTCGTCGTTGTTGTCCACGTAGGTGCTTTGCAGAGTTACAAAGAAATCCCCATTCCACGAGGCTGGCAACATGCCTTGTGTGGTCCACAGATAGAGCATGTGAAACCATGGTTGCGATGTCGGATACAAGATGGACTGCACAATCGATTGATGCCGGGTATCCCCATGTAGCGAATGCTTATACAAGGCACTGAGTAGTGCGCCGCCCCCAAACGCTTTAATTTCCCCGGGACGGCATCCCGTGGGGACTGCCTCGACCAACATGGCCAATACTGCCAGTCGGTGCATGACATTGTGACGCTGTATTTGAATCAACCATTGTCGCAAGGACCATTTTGTCAAGTTGGATTCCCACTGTGCCAGAGTTTCTCGGTAGTGTTGCATTTCGGTTGCCACCGCTCGCGCCAATGCTCGAGCAATCCGGCCGCCACCAGATGATGATGATGACAAATGAAAGTCGACAAACTGTTTTAATCGCAGATACAACCATCCGGATTCTCCACAAATCCGAATCGCGTCCATGGCACCACTCCCCAGCCTGGATTGATTGCCATTCATTGTTTTGATGGAATGAAACTGTTGGGGAGAAAGTGCGGGAGAAAAGAGACGTATTCCTTCGTAGGGGATCCCTCCATCATCGTCCAGTTGTTGTCTTCTACTTGGCTGATTGTGGTTATTTTGAATAAAGAATTTGATTCGCTTTCCGTCTATTCCCTGTAGCGCTCCCAGCAATTCACGGAGAATTTGTTGTTCTTCGTAACGGAGTGCTTCTGCCAAGGATGTATGCGTATTGGTGGTATCAAATTCCATCAAGGAAGGAAGTTGATTATAATTATCTTTGGGATAATGGTTGTCCTGAAGATTGTTGTGGTTGGTACTACCACTCTTTGCATTATTTTTCCGGCTGATATTGGCTGCACCATTAGTGGTTGTAGTAGTGGCAGGAGCAGCTGGTTTTGATTGTTGTACCGGTGGGGCACCTGAAGCAGCATTGACAACACTTGTAGTAGTTTCTCTTCTCGTGGGATTTAACGAGGAACTGGTAAAGACTCTGGCCGAGTCTACCGTGGGTGCCTTGCCAATGCGTTTAGTCAGCACGGCCATGAGTTTGGCGGGAAGATCGTGATCATTGGCATTTGGACCGGATTCGCAAACTTGCGTTAGCTCTTCGTACAACTGCTCCACTTCGCTGCTACTGCTAGTGATGTTGTTGCTGCTGAGATGACTTTCGATCCGACGTTTCCAAGTCAAGGAAAATGGTCGATTCCCAGGACCGTCATGATGAGCACCCCGTCCTCCCAATTGACTCTCCACTATCCGTTGCGATAATTCAATACAGGAAGTTTCCTCTTCTTGTGATAAGCCTGGCTTGAGAGCCTGAACCAGGCGGACCACGGCACTGTTCGTGTGGCTCATTGTCCATTCATTAACTAACTTGGAAGATAAGCTACAGTACTGCTCAGTGAGGGAGAAGGGAGTTGTTGTTGGTGTTGTCTTTGTCATTGTTGGTTGGAGGGAGGTAGAGGTGCACCAAATCTTCTCATTTGAGCACGCACATTTGATCACCAAATCAAAGATCGCTCAGTTGATTCTTACGTTCATGACTGGACTCAACTAGGACTCGGTTTAATCCCTTTTGCTCTTGGTCTTGAGAAAAAGCCTTGGAAACAGCCTGAATGTTCTTTGTTTGTTCTTTGGCTGCAAAATGGGAACCTCTCGTGATGCTGAGCTTCTTTCGTTAAAACCAGATCCAATGAGGTGTTGGAGAGACAGCTGGCTGCTTCTCTGTGCTGCTCTGCCACCCTTCTATTCTATTGCCCAACGCGAAGTCTATGGAACCCATTCCACAGCGAGATCCAAGAAGAAACGTCCAGGAAAACGTAAATCCACAGCCTTGTTATACTATGCAATGATACCTTAGTTGTACCAGAAATGAAATCGAGGGGACGATGGGATTGATTATCAGAAGATTCAGGGGTCCGCATACATCCAGCATTTTAGGCAGGAGGAAATTGCTGGAGGACCGAGGGAGGCACAAACAGTGGCGGAGGGTTCATCAGGGGAAAGAGGCTATGCATACCGGTACTGGTAAAAGGGATGGAATTTTGGAAAATGGCAGAGGGTAAGAGGTAGAGCCTCGTCAGCATCCCAGACGGAGTAGATGTAATGGAAGCCAATGGTGCCATCAGGGACACAAACAAAGAGCTCCACAAGCGAGATTTTGTGTAGGAACAATGACCAGGCTAGGCAAGCAGACGATGCCGAAACAGAGCCCACCCATTGCCCCCCACCGCCACCTCTAGAGGACCCGCCAATTATAGTCACGATTATCTACTGCACATAATGTGCCTATGGCTTGCTTCGAATTTCATTTCTGCATGTAATCTACTGCCATCCCGACCTGGGTAGGTCCATCCTTTGTCCATCCTTTGTGTGGGCCTGAGGAGCGATGCTCTAGCTGTCATTGAACAGGGCACAGTATCCCCACCCTGCAGGTGCCCAGGCTGCACCTTCTCCAACTAGCTTGGGAGGCTTCAAGAACATGCTTTTTTTTGTCTTGATCATATTAATAGTCGTCGGCAGCTGATCAACTCGAAGAGTGGATGGGCCGCACCAACACAAGGATTTGCGTTGTTCCTCCCCTTAGACCTCTATTATACAACGTAATATTAATCGATGTCAAAACGTACCTCTCTTTTTCATTCCAAACCGGACCCTCTCGGTGATCTCAGGAGGCGTAAGCCCCTAAATAGAAAGTTGTCAGGGAGATCCAAGAAGAAGCTCCAATGAGAAGCCAGTGCAACCACCCCCAATGTATCAACACAACACCTCCCTTCACCCCCGAAAATGTAGAACGTAGAACAGAATTGGACTTGCGTAACGGAACAGGGAAGGAAGACCCCCTAAAAGTAAAAGAAGTCTACCCCAAACTCTGTCAGGAATTATTGTCAACTCCTTCTCTATGGTGGCCGAAGAACATTTGTTCTCTGGCTTCTGCAAGCGCGATTGGAGGCACAGAAGTACCGTACCATTGGTTTAAGTGGCACTTCATGTAAAAAATAAAATACTCAAAATAGTTTTATTTTGGTCAATTAGAAGAAAGAAAAAACCTCAAAATTGATTTGTCCCAATCAAGAAAATGTTTAAAATGAGGGTATCCTGCTCCGTAATACTCTAAAGAATTCTAGGAATTCATCATTATTTTCATTGAGAGAACTGGTCCCCCAATTGTGATTCCAGACAAAAGCACAGGTACGGTAGCGGCATTCAGCAGGATACAGCGAACAAAGGTCAAGAAGCGGTCCACCAACTTCTTCTTCCAAAGCACACCCAAAGCCAGTGCCACACCCAGCCGCCGACGCAAACAAGCCACACAGCCACACCACAACAACAAACAACACCACAGACCATTCGATTGATATCCTGTGTTCTTCTTTCGTGTCCATCTTCTTCTCTTACCGGCATCATCATCATCATCATCATCATCAATAATATGATCCACACCAAAGACTTTTCCGTCAGAGAGTTGTCTCCCTTGAGCAGCAGCAGCAGAGCCGGCACCAAGCGATCGGCCGCCAATGATGCAGATGGAGGGGTCTTGGGCGATCTATTCCGTGCTCGAACCGATGCCTTTCCCACTTCATCCGTCATGCACCACAATGATGACTTGCCTATCCAACGAGTGGCTCCTCTGGTGTCGACCATGATTGGAGAAGAGTCATCTCTCTTTCCAAACTGTCACGTCATGAAGTCATCATCTGCTGCTCAAGAGCAACCATGTTCGAGTCTGTTTCGTCAGCTGTAAGTGGAGCTCTCTGATTGCAAGACTTGGGTCATCCAACCATGAAGACAACTTATCTCACACTATTTCTCTCTTTGTTTGTCATAATTCAGTGTTCACACGAAACGATTCAAGCCTTCCTCCTCTCTACAGCAAAGCAGTGACAAGACCGAAAACGACTTTGTCTTTCCGTCGCAACATTCTACACTCTTTGCTCTTTCCGCACTCCCCAGCCACAATACGCGACCAGCATCTGGAGATGAATTGCTGGATCAAAGCCTCCGTTCCTTGACCACTGCCTTGTTGATCACTCGACCAGCAGCAGTATCCACCCAACAACAACCATCATGCCGCAAGCGACCGCGTCATCAAGCCACGCGCATGCGACTGGTCGGGCAAGTTTTGGGTCAACAGGGAGTGCGGCGGATCGTGTCGTTGGTCAAGGAAATCAAACAACAACAGCAGCAAAACAACAAGTTGGTAGAAGCTTGGGAAAACACGCCGTTGGATGATTTGAAGAAACAACCTTGGGAAGACTTGATGCGATCGGCCGAGGAGCAATTGCAAGCATCCAACGCATGAGAACGTGTCCTTAATGGCATGCTTTTCTTTCGTGTGGTTTAAGAGCTGCACGGTACTCTACCTACCTACTGTAATGTTACACTAGTTCTATCCTCCAACAAACTCAATCTCTGTCAAAAGCTTGTTTTTAGCACGTCGTGGCTCTGCTGGTGTTACTGGCGTTGGGCTCTCCAGCACACCATTGAATGACTTGAAAAGCAGCAATTGTGCAAGCCCCCAAGCATGGGGAACAATCCTCGACCTGTGCACGGCTCAACTTTGATAAGAGCTGCACACATGCTCAAAGACTCGGAAGTCTATTACACAATGTAGCGGATTCAGACCAAGAAGTGCTTGAGGACGGCCCATGAGCCAAGTGTTTCCAACTATGTTGCACATGCAAAATCGTCCAAACTCTGCTCTCTAGATTTTTGATACTAGTAATACGGTACCGTACTGCGTTTAGTGTGCTTGCAACACCGGCATGGGACTCTCTGAGTACAGAAACTTGTACTCGTCCAAAATCCAAGATATGAACCTGTCAGCATCGGGCACGGCCCAGGGTTGCGCTGTCACAGAAATACTTAAATATCCACCATAGGTCGACACGACTACTCCCACGGGCAGACTCTCACTCGTCAGAGGACTAAACTCCTGCACAACTTCCACTTGTCGGCCACCCAAGTGAATCCGCTTTGAGGGACTGACTTGGGAGAATGACAAACCAAGCAGGCAGCATGTGGCTTGTGCCCCGCCATTTGATCCAGCATACTACTGTCGCAGGGGAGGCACTTGGATCCAAGAGCTGCCATGCCCGCCACCACTGGGGTTTGCGGGCATGCCTCTTGGAAAGACTCGCGTACAAGTTCAAGCCTTTGAGCCGCAGTGATTGTGGAATCGCTGGGAACAGGTGCAATCAACGACCCACCAGGTACTATCTTGTTCTTCTTATCCAACAAAGTTCTTCCCACGCCAGGATTCAACATCATGACAGTAAACTGTTTTGGAATCGTCACGTTTCGTTCTTCTCCTCGCGAGTCCAGTTCGTATTTCATTTGATGCTCTTGCATTTGTCTTGCAATGGCGGCCGTCACACAAGAGACGATCACATCATGCACTGACAGCACTTGGTCCTTGTCTTTGGTCAAGGACTTGGCCACATGTTCCACTTCCGCCAAGGATGCCACGTGGGCCCAGCCCAAAGTGAGCTCATTTCGGGGTTCTGTGGCGGTAGATATTGGTTCTGCATTTGCTCAAATGTGTTGCTTGGAGTGGCTTGGTACAGGTTCCAGTAATACAAGAATGCTTTGATGGATCCAATGGTGTAAAAGTACAAGGCATTGAGCAAGAGTGCCAGTCTCTGCCGCCATTGTAATGATTTTTGGGTGCTTCCATTCTCTTGTTGGAGAAGCTCGGCCGCTTCATCACAAAGCTCTACAAGAGCCGTTGCAACTGTTCCCTGGGTCAAGGAGGGGTGGCCTCGCAACAGCAGCAAGGATTCTGTTGGTTCTTCCCGTGACGTTGTGTTATTGGAATCGAGCCACTTTGGCTCAATTCTCCGCCATGGGAAGCTTCGACCTGCAATGGAGTGTCGTTTGCTTTGAAAGGAGCTTTCATGTTGGACTCTATTCTATCTTGAAGATCATTGTTGAAGACCTGAGGCAATTCCCTGGCGTGAGCATCTACTGGCAACCAGTAGCTTCTTGCTGTATCACCGGCACTGTCACCGTCATCTTTGGCAAGTGTCCGTTCCTGCACCTCCATGGCTCGTGATGCCAAGATCTGCTCAAAGGCACGCTTGTCCAACGGTTTCCCAACCAAGGCAACGAGTTGAGTTGGATTGAAGGGGGGCACTGAAGTTCTTTCTTTCCATGTGACAAGTTGTCTCGCCGATGACAACTGGAGTGCATGGTTAAGTGGTGAGTGGGGCGAAAGGAATGATCAGGACTTGCCGCACCGGTAGCCGAAAATAGCCAATGCTACTACAAGCGGCACGCGACTTACTGTTTATGTCGTTTTTACTGCTGATGCTGAGTCTGCGCTTTCACATTCAGCTCCCTTGAGAATGATGGCTAAAGGATGTGCATGCTACTGATGTTGCGATCCCAGCTGACTTGGAATGTAGTAAGTGTTTTAGAGCTGCTTCAGTGATCATCTATGTTTTTTTTTGGAGAGAGTGTGTGTTTTCGGAATGGCAGCAAGAAAAGAAAGGAGCGCTTCCATCGAACTCCTTTGGTTTTCGAAAGAACTCCCTGCCTGAAGATGCTTCCGAGTGAAGGAATTCAAGCGGCGTTGATGTTGCGATAGCCATGGCGAGCTCCCACCGTTTGCTAACAAGGTCAAAAGGAAGCTATCACTCTGCTCATGCAGCTCTAGCTAGAAGCAGATCCTGCCGTTGTCCTTTTCGGGTCGCCCACAATCCACAATGTGCAGTGGAGCGATACAATATTTCATTCCCACCAGTCCCACTTCCCAAGATCTTGGCCATAAGTACCTGGTATACACGCCCTTTCCGCTTCATTTTACGCTGATGACAACTGGTACACGTACATGTACCTATTACCGTATGGTACATCATGCTTTGACGGAAATGCGGAGGAGGAACTGCAATCGCCTGGTCTTTCTTACCTTCATAAGATATATAAAACACCTGGAGGGATAGACGATACTGCCGTACGCTTCCTCTACACGATACTCAAACGAGAAACCCAGAACACAATGCTACCGCCTACATGGAAGAAAGCTATCATAGTCCTGTACAGTCTTCTACTCGCAAATGTTGTTGTGGTATATGTGGCAGGTGTGATCATTTATGAGAAGACCTGGGCTTGTGCTGCTTGTCGGAATGGTGAAGAACCATCTCCTATCCCTCTATTGGTGTACTTTTCAGTCTGGAATGTATGGTTAGTAATAGCAGTCTTTGTATCTTGGATTCTCTTGGAGAAACAAACTGTAAACCAAGAGGGTGAAAGCAGCAGCACATGCGATGCTATTGAACAAGGGGAAAACAATGGCACAGCAATTGTTCCAACAGCAACAAGAAGGAAGAACATTGTCCTGTATCTGTTCTCTGTGGCTCTGCCATTGGCAATGACTACATCAGTCACATACACGTACTACATCACAACAAATCCAGTTTCTGAGTTTGTCAATGAAGATCTCTGTTACACGGTATGGCGATCATTTGTGCCGTATGACATGGAAAAGTGGATAGCTGATTTGTATATGGCTGGTGCCGTCATTTCAGATTGGACAATGCATTACTTTTGTACCATTTTGATGTTGATCCTCTACTTCTCTGGAGAACTACCTTATGCGGTTGCCATCCCATGGTCAACCATTTTCTCCCTTTTCTTGGGCATCATCATTGCTATTGTCCAGATGAACGGCATAACTGTGTACTGTGGTGACAACATTTGGGTCAGTGTTGGGGGCATTTGGATTTTCACCCTATTCTTTCATGTCACATTCTATTTGGGAGCCAGCAAAAGAAGACAGGTTTGTGGTTGCTGCATCCACGACGCACAAACCGAGGCAAGAGCAAACATTGTCAACACAAATAGTAACGGTACCACCACCAAAGAAGGGTCGGAGTACCATGACTGTGCGGAGACCTCCGGTGACCTAAGAGCATTTGATGCATGAGAAAGAGAGAAGGCGGGTGTCCCACTTCAAACTAGGTTGACCCCTCACAAAGACAGCTTGTTCGCCCCACAGCCAGATCCCGAAACACTTCTCTGTTTTGTGGTGTGATGGATCATGGAATCTTTACCCTATTCGCCTCGTACTATAGTAATGGCTAGAAATGCTTTCCCGTCCCTCGTCTCAGCCCTGATGCAGTGGCTACGGTAGCTACAGCTACACATAATATCTTGTGCCACAATAGCCATCGTAAGCTCGCTTGTGTTGGTGCGATGAATCTTCACAAGCAATGCTCCGGTGTTTTGTGGCAGTTCACCTTCGATTCGTCGACGTAGCGGTCAGCACACATTTCCACTATGCACAGAATGACCATAACATGAAACTATGGTACTAAAATAGTGCGGCATGGCTGGAAACCTAACTATTGCTACCGTGGCCTTACCGTATGCTAGGCTGCTGAGCGCCTGTTATTACAAAAGCATATTGGCAAATGGATTGGTGTTTCCTCTTGATGATATCAAAACATCAATCCGCTGTCGATTCTCTTCATTTGGTTGTTTGAGTTTATGGAACCACTCTTGGTAGCGTTGATACAGCATGATGGCCAAGTCTGCGTGTCCAGCTACGAGCAGATCCTGTCCGGCAAAAAAGGCCGTCAAGAGACTGTCTGCCGTCACACACGTTTCGTCCACGGGTTGTGCACACACAATACCCACGGCACGTTTCACATCCACATCATTGTCGAATAGTATGTGTGTGATTATTTGTCGTACAGGGTTGTCGTGGTTTTGTATCTCTTGTGCGAGGTTGTGACAGACTGCCGCAGTTGTAAGTGTTTGGCTGGCTCCATTGTTGTTGGTTGGCTGATGTCGCAGCACCCGAACCGTTCGTTCGACCCATGTCAAGTTGTGGAGCAGTGCCACGATGGATACTCGTAACCAACGCATAGCGCCGTCGCTGGCTGGCTGCATCCGAGCCGTGGCGGATCCAGCCTGGGAGAGAAAGTTACACGCCGACAGATTTAACCAATGCAGTGGATGAATGGTTGATTTCCATTGGGTACTCGACATGAGACTTGCCATTTGTGTCAAGACCGATTGGAATGATATCTTTCCCTGTTCCATTGACTGTTCCAGTTGATGTATCTTGAGCATCAGTTCCTCCTCGGCTTTCAAAAAGCTGGCAACAGAAGCATCCTCGTTCGTCAGGTCTAGTAGTGTCATTGATGACGGTGCATTGTCGTCATTGTCCGCCTCGGAAGAGGAAAGAGCCTTCACACCAACATACTTGTGCAGCTGGGCATTCCAAAAAATAGGATCTGTCATTCCTGGCAAAAGCAGAGGCCGGCATTCGTCGATTCCGAAGCATCGTGCGCACAGACAAGTAAAGTGCTTTTGCTCTAGCAAGCTGGCTTGTCGTTGCTCTCGGCACTTTTCGTAAATTCCTTCGATATAACTAAAGGACAAACGATCACCCTTGGCAATCGATCGTTCGGCCAGCAATTCAATTTTGCAGTCTCGAGTGGTGTTCAACGTCACATTGGGATTGCAGGAGTGCTCTGGCATACTTCCCAGCACAAAGAGTCCCATCCATTGTTTGGGATCATTTGTTGTTGTTGCTGCTGCATTGAACAAATTGTAGCCATTGGTTTCAATAATCGCCAAGAGCTTCTCGGCGGTGTTTTGGGTCAACACAGTTGACGCCTGAGGGTGCGCCTGCAGATATGCCACTCGTTGCTGTTCCAGACGCGCCCAGCACTGTTGTCTCGCTGGTGAATCAATGGTTGCATGAGGCGAAGCGTGCAAATCCAACACTCTCTGTTGCGTGTGGACCGTGGCCGATCCAAACGCTTGCAACAATCCTCGATATTCCAATCGAGTATCAAACAGCACGGCGGGACTTTCCAACAAGACCACATCACCGGGAGCAAATTCTTTCAAGGCAATCAACACACGTCCCTTGTTGTCCGTATCAGGGAGCACTTGGACGGATTGTCGTTGAAGGGCTTCTTCCTCTGCGCGTTGGACCAACTGCCGACAAATCGCCTTGTGCGTGGGCCAGTGCTTTTTCTGGCATACCTTGTCATGATAGCAGGCTTGTCGGCATCGACCACACTTGAGCAAATCCTTGTCTGGGTGCTTGGCCTTGCCACAGCAGTCGCAGATGGTCGCTTGGATGAGTGGAGGTGGATCCATGGTTTTTGGAACCACGGCCCATGGTCAAAGATTGAGAAAGATATCTTGCCAGGATTATTTTTTTGCTTTCATTTCGGAAAATATCTTTTTTACAAGGCAATTCAAGCAAAATGAAGATTTTTAAAATGTAAAATCGACAATGCGATCTTCATTTATTCAAGCGTTTACCTTGTATTTAAGAATGTGCGGCTAACGTGTCCGTGAGATTGAATGATTCATTCGATTCAGAGACATTTAGAATATTACCTGGTATTTGCCATCGCCTGTGGAGTTATAAAGACGCTACCTGTCCTTAGCGAGACCTCTTTTCTTTTACACAGAAGCTACCTGGTACAGATAACTGGTACGGTGCTGGTACCAAGAGATGACACAACAACATTTCCACACAAAAATGCCCTGAAACAGGCTCCAAAGGACAAGGTTTTCTGCCTCCTCAGGCCTAGGCTCAGGTCAAAACCAGTTTTGCTTCATCAAAAGGCATGCTTTGAAAGAAAGAGGTACCGGTACGATGTACCGGTGCTTCAGAGTGGAACTGTCTCACACTACTGCCTTCCATTAGACTATAAGTTTTAAAAGGTAATTGTCATTCGTTACGCAGCCAGGATCCCACAGCTGTGACGGTACACTTGCTTAGACTAGTTGTGATCAAAAGTAACTTATTATCAAGGGAGGCGTACTGATAGTCTTAAGACGCCGACGCTTCCCGCAACTCACAAAGTGGCAAAATGGGACCTTTGTCCTCTCGCATTATCTTCACGTCGGAAGCAGAAGCCGCGAAGCCGCAGAATAACAGACAACCTGAACAAACCAAAGCAAACACACCATGACCGACCCAAAGATCAAAATCAAAGAGCTAGTGAAGAAACTCTGCTCTCCAGACAACACGGGCAACCCCAAGGTGAATGAAGCCCTCTCCTTGGAAATTTTTTGGTTCCTGCAAGCACATCCTATGTTTGCATTTGATTGGGTCCCCTTTCCGGCGGAATCAAATGCCGGGAGCGACAACAAGAGCAGCATTCCTTTTGTGTACCTCATGAATCAGGGGATGGTTAGCAGTGAAAAATTGTTGGAATTTATGAAAGCATGCCCAAAGGAACCCAAAGATGAACCTCCTCTTGTCGCTCGCACTGAGCCCAAAGGTCGCAGCATTGGTGGATTGCACCCTGCTCTCGTGGAGGTAATTTTCCCTCCTATTGCCGATGATAGCAAAGTAATGCAACAAACGCTATTGATGAATGCGCTCGTTTTGACCATCTTGCACATCAAGCACAGTGCCAAGTTTTCTGTCAAAGTTCCCAGTGTACGCTACGTGAACTATTGGCTTCGCGCATTACACAAGGGCTTGTCCAACATTGGCAATGATCCCAAGATGATTCATTTTCACTTGGAAATTGCTGATTCTACAGTTTTCATATTCAACTCGGAAGCCCATTCAGGAGGCCGTCGTGGAAGATTCAACAGCGTCAATATTCCCAATCTGTCAAAGCCTTCTGTGGGTTCCTTGCTGCAACATATAAACTATTCCTGGGTCCATCATATCTCACTTGGGCAAGCAAATGGGCCCACCTTTAGTTCTATGGCTTTCAGTGGAAAACAAAACACACCAGGTTTGCAAGCGCAGCATTTGCACCAGTATGCCTCCTGGCGGCGTCGGCTGAATTCCTACCGCCGTGACCATGCAGTTCCACCGGCTGTCAAAGCAAGTGCAACAGAATCAATCTTCAAACTGTTGCAACATGCTCCCAGCTTGAAAGAGTTGTACATTACTTGCGATGCAGATATTGACTTGGTTGTCATTGCCAAAGGATTGAAGACTCACAAGACCCTAACCACCTTTCAGTGGGATAGTCTCAGGGGGGCAACATCCCGTGAAGTGTCTGCTTTGGGAGCCTGCCTTCGGGACCATAACACTGCGCTCACTGTTCTAGACTGCTTTAGCGGGGAAGCTACACCACCACAGATACAACATTTCACCACTCTGAACAAAGCAGGTCGCTGCAAGATGCGTCAACTAGGATGTGCCTACGCGGATATCCTCATTTCTGCCAAGAACGATCGCTCCAGCTACAAAGGCTTGCCTGGTGAAAACATCAATGTACTGTATGGACTTTTGAGCGAAGCACCTGGGAACTGGTCTCTGATTGCCGTTCAAAACCATGAAAATGGAAAGGTTCGCCGAGGACGCAAACGGGGAATCAGCACGCGGATTCAGCCTTCTCGATATGTGAAAAAGAAAACACGCAAGTAAGTAGACAGCAAGATGGAAGTGTCATTGGTGTGCTGTTCCAGGCTGGAAGGGGGTCTGAAGCAATGGGGTTGTCCATTTATTTGATGAGCGGATTTGGCAAGCTGGGAACATCTCTCTGGTTGAGATGTTGCCTGCAGGAGCCATGAATCTAGCCTAGATATTCATGTTGCATGCTACGGTACAGTCCAGTGCAGCCAACGGTCAATAACCTAGTAGTCGATACGTTATAGTACCGTACCGGTATGGGCTGAGAAGGCGGCGGAGAAGATCCACAATTATGGGCTGCAAAGACGGAGCCCAGGATCTTGCAATCCAAACATCATTGCATCCTAACTGCGAGACTCTAATCTGCAGCTACCGGTAACTAGCTAGCTATGGAGTTGGCTGGCAAGCTTTTTCTGTAGAAGACAGTAGAGGGGTATGAGATGGGAATTGCGAGAGAGGAAGCAGCTGGGTTGTCCATGCAAAGAATGGCGCAGGTTTTGACAGCCCGCCACGGAGCTGTGTCATCGGTGGGAGTCGAGATTTTAGTTTGCACGCACACTTGCCAGTTTTCAGATTTTGCGTTCGCGAAGAAGGCTGACAGCTTCTTTCGATTGGCAGCTGCGCGTCATGATGCTTTGGTTTGATCGGACATTGATGAGGGGCATTGCAGCCAACCACAGTCCGTGTAAAAATCACAGAATCGCGTTGAAACGGAGACCATCACACTGATTGGGTGGATGACAATGAATGTCCAGCTGGAAGACTGTCCTCGTCACCCGAACAGTTTCGCCGTCTTCTCTCCAAGTGTCAATCAAGCGAATTTGGGCACGAATGAGGGGGGATGTGTCATTGTTGGAAGACATTCTCGTGTGGCAAGAAGGTATCTTTGGGCTCAAGACCGCCCACTTCGCAACGAAAGATTCTCAGTCGAAATAGGCAATCAACTGGCTGAACACATTCCACCGACCAAGGTATCTTTTTGTGGTAGGTATACAGCAAAGCCATGGTAGCCTTTATAACCAAGACAATGAACCAAGAGGGTGTCAGTATTGGAAGTTGTAGTCAAGTGGCTGGTGAGAGAGTACATGTAGCAGCCAGTAGCTATTTGGAGGTGGAAAATCACCTTCGCAAGAAGGCGAGACTCGGCACCCAGCACGTGGAGGCGCCGATGCAACACCAGCAAGCACACCCGTCTACCAATGATACACTGTCGTCATCCTGTTCCATTCCCACAGAAACTGTGGTAGCTGCCAATCTTTCAAACTTATCCACATCATCATTATCAATACCAACCACATCCAGTGGGAGTACCATGGCAGCATCGGAGCAAAAGCCCATCAACAATGCCAAGTCTGGACGGTGGTCCCTCGACGAGAAACTCTTGTTCCTCTACGGCTTGAGTGTCTTTGGGAAGGGACGATGGAAGAAGATCAGTGCCTATGTGCCAGACAGGTACGCAACTCTTGGATGATACCCCTTGATACCCACGTCTCGTTGGTCGTTATCTTGATGTATGATCTCACATTTTGCATTCTCATTCTCCTTATTTCATTCGATAACCAACAGATCTCTGGTTCAAATTAAAAGCCACGCTCAGAAAGTCTTGAAACGTTTGGATGCTGGTGAGAATGTCTTTCTGAGGTTGGAAGAAAACCGAGAACGCTTGAAGAGTTTGGTAGAGGAAGCCAATCTACGGATAGATAGAAAAGAGGCCAAGGCCAACCTACTCTCCCCCAACAAGAAAAAGCGCAAACGAGCATCGACGCGAAAACCATCCGAACCTTACTCGGCTTTGATTACAGAAGCTGCACCATGGGATCAACCTCACGAGTCTTGGCGCAAGCCAAACAGCACGCAATGCTCGACTGCATCTTCTTCTCCCGTGCCATCGTTGCTAAGTGCATCTGAAGATCCACCGTGTGTGTCGTTGCAACCACCTGAGCAGAACGATACTACGATGGAGAGACGATCATCAGCATCTAGTTGTACCAGTGCCACCACGGGCCAAGCTGCTCCACGCAACGTTCCTGTCGCCGGGACGGGTGCTGTCATTGCGGCCGTGGCTGCCCTCTGTCAGCTTTCTGCTTCCTCTGACTGCTAGCAAGCTAGTCCAGACGGATGGATGCTATGAATGTGTTTCTGTGTACCCGTCGGATTTCCTCCAACCCAAGCAATTTGCTCTACAGATGGGAACCTTTTTGTGTTTATTGTTCCTACTGTTCCTTTGAAAGTAAAACCCTGTGCCCCAACTTCCAAGATGACTAATACAACAATGTGATTACGATTTCTTGCTATTGGTAGCAATATTAGTGATTCGACTCGACTCATTGCAAGGTTCTCAACTTCCAGCAAGGTACATTAGGAGACCGGCTTGACTGCTTGCAACGAGAAAGTTTGAACCCGTAGCTGTAGTGTTCCTCTCTACCATTGACACAAGCAAACTCGTTTCCTATGCTTCTCTGGAGATGTTACCATCGTACCCTCGCACGGACCTGGTTGCTACCAGGTACGGTACAAGTTTCCGTACCAGCAAAATATCATTGGCCACCAATGGCCAAGATCCGAAGCGAACAAAGGTATCTTTTTCTGCGAACTTTACAATCCCGAGTTCTCCATTGGCGGCAATGAAATTCGCTCCACATCAAGTTGTTGGTGATGCGTTGGCTTCTTCCTCTTCGTGACAAACCAACTTGGTCTGACACCTGGAAGCTGAAAGCAATTACACCCCCAAGAACGTGCCGATTACGCATTTGTATCGCATGGGAAGGGTTTGGCCATCATGGACCGAAGATGCTGTTCGGTCTGCTGGCGGAGCTATCTCAAGGGCTACTCTGAGTACACGATACTGCTGGTTACCATTACATGCTGGCTAGACAGATACGTAGAGATTGAATCATTCAGGAGTGATGTAGCTGAGCGCTAGCTGGAGGTGCATTGTGCAAGCCAAGTGCACTGATGGGTGTGCACAGTTATTCTCGCACTCCTAGTAGATAGCTAGTGTGAGCAAGCTTCTGGGTCTACATGTATTTAGGTAGCAAGGGAGGTTGACAGAGTTTTTCAATGGGACACAGAGGCTGTCACACTGCTACCTGACTGACTTGTTTGGGTCAAGGTATGCTGCCACGGCTAATGAAGCAAGAAATCCAGTGTGGCGGGGAGCTCAGTTGGCCCTGGCGTTCAAGGCCTTGCAAACTAGTGGCTGCTGCATTATTGTGATACAATAGTCCATGTCTAGGTTTACACCTTTCACTTTCATTTGCTTGTACGGCAGTTCAGGCTCCGTCACCTGTCTCCACTTCCCTCCTCAGGATCGTGTGTGTTGTCCTTTTCTTCCTCCTCCTCTATTCTCACCGCCTCCTTTACCAATCTACCATACTTCCTACTGGAAAAGAGACTTCTTAGTTTGGGCAAAGTGGCTTGAACGTCGATCCCACAGTAATCCGAAAGATGTTCATTGAAGGCTCGGATATGATCTTGCTTCCAGCGTTCCGCCATGGCACTTCCCCACAGTGCAACTTCCTTGGCCAACGACGCATCCAAAACGGGCTGTAGTTGCTCTGCTGTTGGACAGTCCAAGACAAGGAGGTGGTCGATAGACGCGGCCTTCAATGCCTCATTGGCAATGTAGCGATCAATCTTCTCTACGTCAATCCACCCTCGTTCAGCCGCCGCCACGACCAGCGAATCGTAGTAAAAGTCGGGCTGCCCTTTATTGCGAGGTTCTTTGGAGGAGGCAGCGAGCTGTAGGGAATCCTTTTTCGACTCCTCACAGGTGTTGTGCGCATAGGGCAAGACATGACAGACAAAGTACGTTCGCAGATCCATTTCCGGTAGATGTTGTTGATGCATGTTGAGCATTCGGACGGGCAAGTAGGGTGATATTGTCTTGACCAGGTGATCGGTGTAGGACCAACTAACGTACTCGTCGCTCTCGTGCTCTGCCTTGGAGAAATAGCTGTTGGATCCCAATCTGGGATCGTCCAATATTTTGGGGAAGATCGGTGCCGGACGGCGCCAGGCATCATCATCGTCGTAAGGGGTTTGGTCGTCCTTGGGCCTGCGCTTGGCTTTGCCAGAAGGCCACTCCCAAAGAATTTCCCGATCCCACTGTTGCTTTGCCGAGGGCAAGATCTCGGAAAACCTACGATAACCCACGATAATGAGAGGCTCCCAGTCCTGTTCACGGAGAAGATCTGCCAGAGCTTTCCAATCGACACTGGTTCGCTCAAGATTCAACATGCTCGAATATTTTATTGAAAAGTTTTCCTCCGACATGAGGATGGATTCGTTTCGTTTGCGATGATGCGCCAGTAGCTGAGTCAACACCTTCCAGCATTTTGGGTATTTGGAAGAAGGGACAGATTTGGACCTGGCCTTATTGACTGCTTGCATGCAGTCTTGATCCTTGAGAATGCTGAGAATGGGTCCATGGTGCTGCTTCCACATATTGTCTTGATCCAACATGACTTGTCCCAAATAGCGGTAGTTGTCGCGCTTCAGCACTTCACGGTATTCTGTGAGGCCATACTGCAAATAGGTTGTGGCAGTTTTGGGAGGTCCCACGTGAAAAGCAAAAATTGGACGCTTCTGATCTGTCTTGTCGGAATTGGTGGCGGTGTTTGGATAGCTGAATATTCCAGCATTGCTCGGATAGCTGTTCTTCAAGACGGATACTGCCTTGCTTGTCGCGGGTAGATTGCTGAGCACGGCGAGGCAAGCGAAAGCAATGACGTACATGCACGCTATCCGAAGGGAACAAACAGACCGTCTCTTTCGTTGTTTCTTATCATGGCTCACACAGTCGGACTCATCTGTGAGGCTAACCTCTTCACAAAGTTGCAAAGACGCAATAGGAGGGACGGGAGAAGATCGGTTGTGGAGGCTCATTGCTGATGCCGAGAGTTTCAGTTGCAGGGAAGAAAAGAAAGGAGATGTGTGGGGGGTGATACCGAGAGAGCTTCGCTTCTCCCTCTTCACAATTGGCCTTTATCAGAAGCCTGCTGTGGTAGTTTGAGTTTTTGGCCATCTCTATCTTCGATGATGAGGAACGAGAAAATGGGTGAAGGAGTGGCCAAAATCGCCGTTGCGCAACAAGTTTCAACTCGACAAATCGTTTTTTGGAGCCACATTTCGGCCAACAGATGCAGTTCAGGTAGGCGCGGTAAACATTTATCTTCGTTACAGTTCACTAACATAGGTAACCCTAACTTTGTATATTTACCGAAACTACCCCTTTTTTGTCAGTTCACCAGCTGTTCTGGTACGTACCGGCGCCAATACGGAAAGGCTTCTGTGAACGGACTGGGGTCACTCGACTTGTCACTCGATCCATGGTTGCTGTTTTGTCGGCTGGCCAGTTTAGCCAGACTGCAGTGTAGCATTACGAAAGTTCAGAATGTTCTTTGTAGGTACATACCTGGACTGCCTCATAGATGCAGCCAGGTCGTAGGTTTTCCTTTGCTTCACTTGGGATGCATGCCACTCCGGCTTGCTATGGTAGCTCTACTAGTAGAGTAGAAGGATGTCCCTCTTTCATGGCTGGGACCTACGCGGACCATAAAAGAAAGGATGTGGGGCAGCAGAATAGTACTGCACCCCATAGACGGCAGAGTTTGAACGAACAGTCTATAAGCGGAAACATCTTCGTTTGCTGCTAGCTACATCTATCTAATGTTCCTATCCATGCTGTACTGTTTCCTTGACAATTTCAATCCATTTCAGGCATGCCTTCGTATTGGGATGCTCCAATCCCAACACGGGTTCCCAGATGGCTAGGCACTCTTTAAATCTTGACAAGGCTTCTTTGTGGTCCCCTTTCTTGAACAGCACCATGCCAATATCATTATATGACTGAGCAGTATCATGGTGTTCGTGGCCCAATGCCGACTCTCGAAGTGAAAGAGCTTCCTTGTGCTTCAACAAAGCACCCTCGTAATCACCCAGACGAAGCAGAGCAGATCCAATGTTGTTGTGGGATTCAGCAGTCGCCGGATTACTCTTGCCTAATACTGGCAGTCGCATTTCCAGAGCTTGCTTGAATTTCTCCAAGGCACCTTGATAGTTACCCATCTTCATCATTACAAGCCCCACATTGTTGTAGCTTGTTGCTACCAAGGGGTGACTTGTGCCCAATGTTGACTGGAAGATGATAAGTGCTTGTTTGTCCATCAACAAAGCACCACGATAGTCACCCTTGGCATAGAGAACATTTCCAATATTGTTGTAGCTGCTGGCTGTTTCATAATGGTTCTTTCCCAGTACGAATTCTTGGATAGAAAGGCATTCCTTAAACTTTGCCAAAGCACCTTCATAGTCCCCCTTTGCATACATCACACCGCCAATCTTGTTGTAGGATTCAGCAGTCTCAGGATGATCCCTACCCAACACTGACAGTCTAATGGCAAGTACTTCCTCAAACCTGGACAAAGCACCTTCAAAGTCACACATTGCATCCTGCACAGAACCGATACTCAAGTAGGTAGTTGCCACTGAGAGATCCTTTTTGCCCAATGCTGACTCGAAGATGGAAAGTGCTTCCTTGTGTTTTAATAGGGCTCCGTCATAGTCACCCTTAGCCTTCAATGCACCACCAATATTGTTGAGGGTGTTTCCAAAATGAGCATGATCATTGCCCAGTATTGCAACTCTCATGGCAAGAGCTTCCTTGAAGTTTGATAGCGCACCTTCATAATCACCCATATCAACTAGAACAGAGCCCAGATAGTTGTAAGATTGAGCAGTGTCAGGATGATTCTTGCCCAGGTTGGCTTCAGAAATCGCCACAGCATCCTGGTGGAGCTTTTTGGCTGCATCCTGCTCTCCATTCCCCCTAAAAATCATACCAATACTGTTGCAGAATTCCACATACTGCAGATTGTTGGTGTTTTCCCTTGTCTTCACTAGATGAAAAAGGACCTCCTTCATCCATCCACGTAACAATTCATTCACTTGATTGTTGAGCACTGAGTATCCAACAGTTGATTCCAATTGGTGCAGGATGGCTAGTCTGTCACTTTCCACAGAAGCCTTGGCTTCCTCAACTTTAGTGTTACTCAGAGTCCCATAGAGTGTAGTCAGTGCAAATTCGCCACCTTTGTCATCGACCACTTCTTCAAGAGTACCTTTCTCTTTTGGTGGCATGACAATGTCTATGGTGCATCCATTGGTGTGAGCAGTAAAGATTTCGAAAATACACCAGATTCTGGTGATGTACACAGGTGCATTCCAAGGAGCCATCATTGCCAACAGATGCCCAATCCTCTGCACCCGTTCTCCAAAGATAGGGAAGAAATCGACATGGGATGGAATTATCATTCCTGACTTTTGAGAAGTACTGGTAGAGTTTTCCACTACCCTGTGTTGATTGACGCAGAGACAGCATATCCAGATATAGGTCCTCTTTGGGTCAAGACTATTGTGGAGGCAGTAATCAGAGAGAGTATCCACAATATCCCCAATCGTGTAGCTCCACGAATAGCTGAGCATATGAGTTGCCACTCCAACGTAGTCTTCTCCTTTTAGACAGTGGACATAGGCAGCACCCATTCTTCCATCCAAGGGACATATAACAGTGGCACCTTTGGTTCGGATGATGCCAGGAGGACCTCTTAAGTTTTCAATTTCGTATATTTTGGAAGAGCGAGGACGAGACTGTGTATCATTTGTGGAAGCACCCTTTAATTCCTCCAAAAAGATGCGCTCCAAGTAATACACACTGACACCCAGAGTCTCCAAATGCCGCGTGCATTCATTTTCTTTGTTTGCGGTGTCATTAGCATCTTCATTGGAACCAAGCTGCTGCTGTTGTTGGGTAGCACCGGCGGCTGGATGAAGCTCTGAATTCTCCCGAGTCATGCTCACGATCTCGTTGGCGTGTGTTGGTTTTCTCCGTGAACTCGAAGCAAAATGCAGGAAGAGCTTTACTGGCAGTGCTGTTTCTGATGTCCATTTGCTGGTATAGGACATTCACCGTACTCGTAGGAGGAGCAACGACATCACAATCACGAGGGTACTCGTAATGCATACATGTAAACGGTAACTAGACTACCGGCGGTGGCGCTCTTTGCTCTTGGTGGCATTTTGGATGCGCGAGAGATCATTCGAAAACAATAAAAATATTTTATTGCGATCTTCAAAGGGTTCTTCGAAATTTCGTCTCCTGGAGACGATTTGCTTTAGGGGTAATGGTACCGATGGGGGCAGAGGTTTGAATTATACCCGGCGCGCATTACTTAGAAGGCCCTGTAGAAGTCTACGTATTCGACTAGAAGAAATGTATACCGTGAGAGTCAGTAAGATGTTAATAGTAAGATTATATAGCTCGGGGTCGGCTAATGCCTCCATCACAATTCTGCCCGCGGGCTTCCTCATATGCCATTGCCCATTGGGTATCCACGCGATCGTGAATGAGGAACCGAAGTTCCTCGGATCTTTCTTCAAATACCCTTTTGGCGAGTATCATTATGTCCCGAGACCTGACTATTTCGCCCTAGTGTATTACTACTTGGCCCGCCGTGTTCGTCCAGTATATCAGTGTGGCGACATCGAGAACTTGAACGTAATATGTGGCAAACTACTGGAACTTGGAAATTGGGGGTTTTCGCTTCGAAGTAATATTGGAGGCCTCCATATTGCAACGAGGATTTGACGAGAGTGACGGGCACATCCGGGGATCAATATCCGGTGCGACAGATAGCCTAGACCTTACCCAACCCAGACACATCAATAGCGAGTAATAACAGTTTGAAAGATTCTCATCTCATTTTTTCTTTAATTAGTGTATTTAAAACATTACAATTATAAGTGAAATGGGGAGTTTCCATACTATTATTGTTCATAATGGATAATAATATACTCGGAAATAGAACAATTCACAAGGAACAGGGTAAAAGAGTCCTGAGGTGTTTGTCGTTTATTTTGAATTAATGAACATGATAGCTTTCTGCGTGTAGTTATGTGCTTTACTCGGAGAAGAAGTTTCCGAAGTAATGCAGACTTCTAAAGTTCATTTTACAGGCGTTGGAAACCAAGAATAATTGTGTAAGACGTTTGCCAATGGCGGTAGTGGCAAAACCATTAGCGAATATAGGACTCAGTTGGAGTCAGGCTTGAAGCAGCGAATCAGTGGTGGATAGAACGTGGTTGGGCGGCCGGGGGATTAGTAGTGAAAGCGTTAGTCGTAGAGTGCTTGTAAATTACATACGTTGGGTCGTTTATTGTAAGCCGCTTTGGTGTGTTCTCCCTTATTATTTGAACATGTCATGATCAAATGATATGGCCCCGCTATATATTTTTTAATGCGACACAAAACGACATTAGAATCTCGAGTGTCTTAGTTTACCAAAGTGGTTGTCATTACAGAGTGAATTATCAATCAAAGATCAGGACGTTAAAACGTTGAACAGCCATCCGGGAGTGGACCACGGAGGCGCTAAAATAACGAAGTACATTTACAGTGGCCTTGTCGTCGCTTAAATAAAGAAATGAACAAGATTCGAGAGAGCAATAGTCGTCAGAATACAGTGCGGTAATTTCGCCTGACGTAATTCTCTAAAAGAAATTGCGCGATGCCAGCGCAAGATCAATGGTCTAAGAAGGGTGAGTCATGATGTCGTAGTGGGTGATCAGCTCACCCCAGGTGTCATGGACCTTGTACCACTTGTTCTGTTCGTCGAGAACTAGTTAGGTTTCATCCTTCTTTGCCGTGTCTTACACGTATTGCATGTAGCCCGGTTTAAAGGTTTCATCGAACCACTTCAAGGCCATATCTGGGGTTGGGATCTGGGGAAACAAACGTTCACCAGTTAGTTCGTCAACTTCACCTCAGGGCACATGATAACAAAGAAGCCTCTTTGGTCATAAACAGTACCGTTGGTGGCCTCGTACATATGGAGCTTTTCCCCATCAGGAGAAGCGGGGTCCACCAATTTGAAAACCCACTCGATCATTCTCAGGTGCTATAGTCGGCAGAACAATAGGAGGGCTTGAACAAGTAGGCCATTCATGGATCTATTGGGAATTAACAAACAGCAAAAGACCGAGAGGCCCTGTTTAGGACATGGGTGTATACTTTTGCGTCGGTTGTAAATACACCCGGTAGCTTTGTTTTCAACAAAGCCTGTGAACTTGAAGAAACCATTCGGGAAGGACGGGTATATTCATTGTTATTGCAGTCCTTCCTTGGAGGCTTGACAGTGGAGTAATTAACAGCGTGGAGACTCAATCTAGAGTATGAAAACTGGACCCAGTCTGGCTTTGTTGCCTATCTGCCATGGAGAGCCTGGGGGTGACTGCTCTTTTTCTTCTGTGCTGTTGACCTCCCCCGATAAAAAGTACAGCTGGAAGTAGGCCTCCGGGAATTTCGACTTTGCGACTCTGAACCGGTTGGAGGTGTGTATCGAATGATCGGGGTTGTCATGTTGGGAAGACACATGGGTGATAATGGGGAGTGTGCTGGGATATACATTGAAGTCCGAAAGAGGGAGGTGAGTGGCCATGTTGTAAGGCAAAACATTGTCAATCAGAAGAAGGTAAAATAGCAAGTACTTACGTGGGCAGTGGAGAAGGAATGTCTAATTCGATATCTGAGACTGTCTACGTGATAGGTATAAAATGACGAAGATGTTTGAAGGACTTTTGGCTGCACTATCTCTTAGATATGGACTGTTTTAAATTCAGGGAAGATGATCGGATGCGAATGGCGTATATTGGTCTATTGCATATATAAAAAAGTTCATTTTCAAATGTGCACAAAGAAGCCTATATATAAAGCAAATTAAAGAGCGCTAAGGTTACGATCTTCGGCGCTTGAGTGCTATAAGATCGCAATGATAATAAAACATTGCACGATTGAGCGGAGATTCCCGTAGGTTCAATATGGTAGGCCCAATCACTGCTTGAAGTCCTATAGATTCTTCGAATGATAGAGCCAGACTACAGCATTCAGACACATTGTAAATCACGTGTACCAGGCTGTTGGTGGTAGATGAGAGACGTTCGCCAGGAAGCTCTAAGGAAAGTCTGGCGAGCCATTTGTACAGATACCCCATGCGTTCTTCGCTTAGAGAATAATTCGCAAGTTTTCGTGGAAATATTCGATTTGAATTATTTAGGAGACGGTTCCTGTTCTGGGTCTTTGGCAGTTTTTATGGTGCTATTATTTTTCTAAAAAATTATATCCCATACTGTTGAAATCCAACAAGGGTATATCCACAGGAAAGAAAAGTCCAACAGTTGGTATGGAAAAGATCCCTACGGAGATAATCGATACTGTGGTCGTGTCTTTAATATTCTTATTGGTTGGTCAGGTAAATATGCGTAGAACGACAACAAGATACACCGGTGTGATGGAGTCGTTGTGCTGCACACAATCCCCATTCAAATCCTGCCTAAACTTGCTGCCCAATTACCGTCTAACAAATTTAGTTGTGCGCCAGTCGGAATTTTAGGTGTTATTGAAAGATACCTCTGGATGCATAGTATTAAGTTGATATTTTTACATTCTTAACCACCTTGAGCATTTAATATTTTTGACGATGTGGGTATGCTAGCACAATGCATCTAGAAGCATGTGGATACCCCTTTCTACTACGGATTCTCGATACTTCCGGTGGGTTATATTTTTTAGTCACGAATAGCTTGAAGTGAATGAAGTCCCAGCCAATCACTGTACCCGATTATTACGGGAATGACGGGGCTCCGAATTGTCGGCTCAAGGATGATAAGATGGCTGAAAGACGTAGGATTTACTTAACGATCCGAAAGTATCAGTATATATGCTAAACTGTGTGGGTTAGCGAAAATGTCAGAATAGTTGGTGGTTTCGCTGTAAAAATAAAGATATTGTACACGGATAAATAGAGCTCTGAATTGTTCCTTTGGTAATAAGTGTCGTGCTGGTTTTTCTAACTTAGTGGTTGAGTGTATAGTTAGCGTGATTTGCCTCTACCAGTTGAAAGGTTCGATGCTGATCGATATACACCTTCGTGGAAAGCAATTTCCGGATTCTTCAAAGAATATTGCGTACAAGATAATAGAGTACGAAAGTTATTGCTATCTTCTGATTACTACCAAGAGTCCTAAAAATTTTCTCCTTGGAACGATATGCCCCGCAAGGTATGTGACAGTCGGAGGCGAAGGTCTGTTTGCGTCAAAGGAAATGTGGAAGAATTTCAGGTCTTCGTTCTCTGATGGCAACACTATCTCGCCTACCACAAAATCCTAATGGCAGAATGTGTTCCTCTACATGCAATGCTTCGTGGGGCTTTCTATTCTTCTTGGTGGCAGCTACCATGTCCATGTCCATGTACCTCCACTCTTGAAAGACCCATAATTTGAACAACTTACTGCGCATAATCTTGTGTTCAACGACCCGTGGAGGTAGTTCAAAGCCAGAAACGCTAACCCATTCAATACCGGTGGGTACGTCACATTTATGGTACGTAGAATGATGATCCATGACCGAAGACTCCTTACATACATCCCTAATAGGCTTTTGTCTCTCGTAAAATTTGAGGGCGACCGAGCTGCACCATCATGAATGAAAAAAATGTGGAATGGTTGTTTTTCGATCAGTTAAAGAAGTTTCAAGAACATCTACGTTAGGGGTAACATTTTAGAATCTCCGCAAGATCATGCTAAGACGCCTGGAGTAGACCATGGCTGAAAGCAGTTGAAGACTCGTTATCCAGCTCCGAAGCGCTCTTAGGGAATCCACTAACTAGCTGAAGGTTTCTGAAATGGGTAATGGTCGAAGCGGAGACTTGGTTGAACTCGTCAGATAAATTCACCGACCAACGTTGAATGCTTAACGGGAAAGCCAAGCAACCACAGGTTCGCCAAAATTGGGTTATGCATATCCCGTTGCCCAGTATTCTGAGCAGGATTCAACGAGGAAACTGAAAGAAAGAGAAAGCCTTGAAACGAGCCAAGCCTAATGGCTATTTGTCAAGACAACATACTTGTTGTATGTGCACAGGTCTTGGTATTATTCTCTAAGAAAAAACAAGTAACGAGATAGCCTTATTTAACGCCAGAATGAAAATCCTTACAGGGTACAATAAGTTCTCCTATGTGGCTGGATAGAAGTGAAAACTTGAAGGGGATTCATGAACGCTTTATTCGCGTGTTAGACTGACAATGTGATTGCGGTCACGTATGCAATCCGCAACATTCTAAAACAATGGGCCTGACACGCAGAATATTCGAGTAGATATTGCTGGCAAATTCGCCACGCAATGGAAACGCCAAATTGACCAAAAAATGTAAGGCAACTCAGTCACGAGATATCGTACCGACAAAATATATCTTAGCTGCCTTGTGAGCTTGCTCCAAAAACCACTCGAATAATGCTGGGAACTTCACGTCGATACATTGCAAGGAATCGCGTACACCATAAGGCAGAGATTAGAAGGTCGTGTGCCACCCTTGTGACGACGTTGTATCGAGCAGTAAAAGAAGGATTCAAAATTTAAAAATAATGAACTAGAATTCGAAATTGGACAGGCACGCCATTCTTGAAAACTTTATACAAGACCGCTACTATTTTCACGCCGATAATGGTAGGTGGTTCATAGGCTACCTGAGAGCCGAATGGTGATCGAGTAAACATAGAGCCTGATCAGCTTCAATGACATTGCCTAGGAGAGAGTGCAAGAGAAGGGCTTCGCATTTAACAGCTCCACAGATTCTATTCAGAAAGGCTTTTACAAGGGTACGATTTCTGAATGCCTGATCAGGAATACGTGTTTGCTGTAACTTCTCCACATATTTGACCGTCGGAAGTAATGAAGGATCAGACTCATTTGAGGGACGGAAGTTATAGGAGGAACTGGACGACACGAAGACAGGCCTGGCCGCACGTGTTTGTCAGCATGATCCCAGACCAACGGAAATTTCTTCCACTCATTAAGGCACATTACCATCATCAACTTTTTCAGCAATTAATGCTTTAAGAGGTATCCTTTTCCTCAATGTTCAATGTAACCAGCCAAATGTTGGTTTAGCTATAGGTCATGGACAGCAAAAATCCCGAACTTTCCAAAAAGAGAGATCACCCTTTTTCGAACTTCTAAGTTAAAGGGGAACGAGTTTTTCTGTAAAGGTATATTCAAACAGTTGCAATTTGCAGGAACGCGTCTAATGGAACTACGAATGATACGTTCAGTAGTCTAGGGCTATAAAACAATTCAAGTCATTCCAGACGTTCTTAGATCCAGGGAATAATCCACAGTCCGCCGGATCACCTTCAAAGCCAAAGTGCATATCTCATGGATAAAATAGCCCAGTAACATTTCTGCTATCAGCAAAGTCACAGCTGCCCAGAGTCAACAAGCATATATGGAAGCATGCACTCAAGTCTGGCTAGATGTACCCGAGTAATCCTCTCATATGAATCCATCTACTGGTGGCTGCAGCGGGTACATGTACTAGTACAAGTGGATGCTTGATGACGAAGAATCCACATGGCTGCTAAATAGAAGACTTCAGCAATGCGGGAAAGAAGTGGAAGGGCCGGACGTTGATTGGGAAGATGCAAGTGCAAGGACGAGGAATTTCCTACAAGAACCGTAAAGCAACAAAAGGAGACATAGCTCTCGTTATATATGTTCCCAAAGCACTAAGGACACTTCCAATCTACGATCTATGTCGTTCTGAGCATTTATTGAAGAAGTTATATGTCACTGGGACCTGTTGCTCCAACAGAACAACATGTTCTAACAGAAGAGACGACGAGCCTTAATTGGTGGAAGGATGGCCTGTGAGCCAGAATGGCAGCAGCATTTTGAAGAACAAGGCCGAAAATCAGTGCACACCCATCTTAAAGTTTGGATCAAGAATTTATTTAAGCTGCAAGAAGTTGTTTTGTGCGCAGCGAGAACGCAACGGAAAGAGAATTTCCGAATGCAAGGTAGGTGCCTTTCAAGAAAGCACCACAACTGACACCGGATGCTACACACACGAGATTTCCCCATACAGGATACTCGGGAGACACTCTCCTTCCACTAATTCTGGATCTTTCTGAGTCAATGCCTGTAAAGGTGTTCCAGGGAGTTTTCGGCTCTCACCCCTGCAATGGTTGCTGGTCGGATCAGTACGCATTCTCCGGTACCTTGATTTGAAAATGAACATAAGAAGGGGTACATAACCTGGGATCTTCTGGGAAAAAGTTTGCAAATATACTACCGTTTATCACGTTGGCGGAGATAAATCGAATTTAACCTTATGAACGGATTCTGTTGACCTCAGGCGTATGTTATCTCGAACAGTTGGTAGAATAAGGATAATCGAAATGTGATTCCTAGATACTACACACGCGGTATTAGTCGGAACATCATGGCCACTAAAACCCAAAATGCAAAGACTCGGCTGTTTGTTTGGATTCAGAAGAGCTATCCTCAGAGATGACCACAAAAGTATCTGAAACACCTACAATGTGCATTTTATTCAAGTCCATGGTAGTCAAGACCCATCAATCGAATCACCTGCCAAACTTAATCTTTGTCATGTCAAAGCGACATCTGTCAGAGTGCTACAAACAAGCGCTGTCCTCAAAAACAGCATACATCAGTGGGAACGCTAAAACACCAAGCAGCGAAAATGCGATAACAAAGCTTTCACACTGACCACGAGCCTTCGGGTCGGGGAACAACTAGGTGGTGCAGGAAATGATCTAAGAAACCAAAGAGTGGTTTTTGATTGGTACCGGGTCAGCTAGGTTCCCCGCGAAACAGCCATTAAGTGGACTAAAATCTCAAATCCGAAAAGGAATGCGTATGAACTGTTCCAGAATCAGTCGAGCAAGGCTATTTCAGAGTCCAAGTTTGAATGCAACAGCAACGTATCTCCTATTACGGTTGGACCCTTGTCCATATATCAGATGAAGTACCAACAACAGTCTACGCAGCAAGACGAGACGGCCGAGTATGCTACTGTTGAACGTGCTATTAAGTCCCTAACGGAAGAGTGTATGAATATGATGACAAGGAGGCTCTTAGTCGGATCTGCCGTGAAGCTTTTGCACATAACAATTCAAATATCATTGGTCCATAATTGGCCTCATTCATTACCAGGAACAAATCAAGGTTCTAATTTTCACATCGCTTTCTCAACTGTCCGAAGCTTCCAACAAGATGAGTGCTGTTGCAAAATCACAACAAGAAGTGCATCAGAACACATATCACACCAACAGTGGTCAGCTTACTTGATGAAGCCAGGCTCCGTCAGCTGAATTCTTGTGTCGAAACAAAGATTCTAACGATGAGAAGTTCAGTGAAGAGCGGTTTTACAGGGACTTTTATCCAGATGAACATAACCACATGAAGAGTGTCCACAGTCGGAAGCGTCAGCGAACTTATGAGGAGAAATTGCCTTTTATGGCTGACACGGGGCACTTCGTGCATCCATCAGCGAACAAAGGAAACGACGGGGTTTTAACTGGTGAAACTTCAGCCGGAGTAATTTCGACGATAAAGAAGAACATGTTTCGGGGCCATACAATGGGTTCCAAATGCAGCGCGAGTTTTGGGCGAATGAATACCTACGATGTCCCTAATAATCCTGGCGAACGCTGCGTCGCAAACCAGGCCAATGGATACTTAAGCGGCAAGTGGGATGCGTTGGCTTTGCGTAATCTTCCGCATGCCTAATCGATGTTTGGCTGATTAAAAGAAGTCCGTACCCCAAACCAACTTTGCTTTCGCTAAAAGACTTCGTGAAGTGTAAGAATACGATGTTCTGAGAAAAACGAATAACGAAGAACCCGACGTCTTCTCAGAAAGGAAACTGTCATTAATCCAGAACATTCAAGAAACCGCTTTCAACAACCCGAGTAATAAGGTGTAAAAAAGGAATGACTTCAACGAGTTACTCAAGCCCTAAAGTACCATGGAAGAACAGTTGGGAAGGAAACATCTGTACGAAAATCGACATTCCTGATATGATGGTAAACACAAGAACAATTAAGAAGATGATCTTGATTCAAAAGGTTTACGGAGATTGGATACGTGATCTTGAGAGCCGGGGCACAACAGATTCAAACCAGGACTTTCTGGCAAGCACGTTTGATGGTCTTAGTTTTAAGGCTATACGTAACAATGGAAGAGACAACGCAGTATACAACGTGCAGTTACCTATTCCTGAGAATTCGTTATATGAAGACGAATTTGTTATCATAAGTGCTGACTTTCATACGACTGGCACTACAAAGTGAAGCAAAGTGAAACCGCATACACATCGATATCACAAGATCATTTAAGTTCTACTTAACAAACGGTAGTGCATCCAAAGGGCAAATTTATTTAAGTACAATCCGCAAGTTGAAGTGTCGCAGGCGAATGGAAGCGTGAGAAGTATAAATGACTGGGCAACGGCTGCCAATCTGGACGACAAAACGAGAAGGGCTTTTCGAGTTTGTAACATTGCAGCCTTCTTGTTGACTTTTTATGAGGAAGCTGAAAAAGTGGACTTAGAGGATGGAGTCCCGGATATGGTGTTGAAGACAAAAGTCCGACTTTCTCGTAAAAACCTTTGATTTTGAAGGGAAGTCGTGGCACCCAACTTATTCTTCTTCTACATGGGCCCGGAGGAAGTGGGAAGACTAACGTAATTGACTTAGTCATAGCCTATGGCAAAGAATTCAGCAGTTTGATTGATCATCAATTTAACGACCGAACCATAGTTGTCACTGCTATGTCGAGGGTTGCTTCTACAATACTACATGGGGAAAAAACGCATTCAGCTGTGTGATTGAACAGAACTCGTGAAAGTGTGGCGACCATGTAACGGTGGTAGTAGCAATCAGGGAAGAGGATGTGACCACGATGCTATCATCTCGACGCAAATTTTTCTATTATCCAGCAGATGAAAGGGAGGAACTTGAGACTTATTGAAGAAATATCCACCTATCACATGGCGCAAGACCCTCTTAAAATGCAAGACGAGTACCAACCATTTGGGGGATTTAACTTGGTGTTCGCGGCGGACTACTCTCAACTTGAAACTCTTCGAGGAAATGGCGGGGTCTCAATATATCCATGTCTTGCTGTCCACGCCCCTCATGCAACTTTAACAATATTACAGCTACACACCAATTTCCTCTCTGCAACATTACAAGACTCTCATCAATAGCTGAATCATTTATTTCAAGAGTTTACTGACTGAATGCATCCCCGCCTTCAATTAGACTGTGGCGATTCCTGAGAAAATGGGGTGGCTCCAAATACTGATACGCTGTTGTAGATAGACTGATTCGTGAAGGGCGACCAAACAGAAAAGAGAGAGATATTGAGAACTCATGACATAGACATAAATTCCTCCGCATGTGGGTTGGACCACAGCCCTCATTTCATCATGTAGGCACACAAGGAAACACTCAACCGTGCTACATTTATTCATGCAAATCGAGATCGTGAAGATCGACTATTTTCAACACTCAGACAAATCTGCGAGAGAAGTTTGGCGGTTGCGAAGGAACACCTGCTGATGATCCGTGCTGAGAAGCAGTAACTTCATTTTCATAAGGTCAGAGACACACGAAGTCTTCAAATAGGTCCAATCAAAGCAAGGGTACAACTTGTCTACCTTGTTAAGAGCAATTTCTACGCTTGATTTAAAATAAAGACCACTAACTATCTTTTCAAAACATGTGCACGAACTCCGTTATAACCCGTTCGCGACATTTCTGAAGACTGACGTCTATCCGAAAAACTATGTAAGGGTTGAGCCATCATCCCTGACATTGAAGTATAAATATCAGGGTGTCCTGTAATGTTTACAGAGTACACGAATGTTCCGAATGTAGAAGCCAATGGATCTCTGCTTTTTTTGAGAAAGGTGAATGTGAAGCATGGTTGCACCCCCATAGTTATTCAACTCGACAACAGCTTTTGCCTATAGATCGGCGAAATTTTTCTTCAGGGTCAATAGGGTTACTGGGTCAAAATTCGTATCCTCTTAGTGAATACTATGAAAATCGGATGACTATTAACGTTAGGCCTCCTAACGTCGAAATATCTTTGCTCATTTTTCAACTTGTTAAGATGTCACAAGGAATGCAAAGCGACTACCACTATCAGTAAACCCTGAAGCGGTTTATGACGAGAAAGGTTTTTACAGACATCATCTTCTTGGTTATATCCTCCAATGAAACAAAGCCGAAAGGGTAAGCAGTTCCTGATTATCAGCAATTCTGCTACAACTGTACACAAATTACATGGTTATACTGCAGTGTGGTTATTAGTACATTCATGGCGATACTGTAAAAACTGGTCTTACGTGGTGTTATCAATGGTGCGAACCATGAGTGGGTTGTTCTTATTGAAGAAGCAGGATTGGGATCCAAAGAACTTTGCCATGCCACAACAAATGAGAGACATGCTTGCAAGATATAAGGATACTATTGGGCTATCTGTCCTAGGAGAAGATAAATAAGATGAAATGTTCCAGCGAGATGACGGGTTCTTGTTATAAGTATTAACGGTAGTGATATAGGGTAATTTAATCTGTATATAAAAAATTTTATTACTACAACTACCTTCTGAGATTCGCATTGCACCTCGTACGTCATTAAATGTCAGTCATTGAAAAAAGATCAAGCGTCGAATCAAATCACAGGCGACTCCGAAAAATTAGGAGCCAACTTTTAAAATGTGAAGAACACAAGGCGACTTTCATGTGAATGTAAATGCGTTGACTGTATCCAGTCAATACAATACTAATCA
>CAICTM010000099.1:0-121352 GCA_903772945.1 Seminavis robusta | reverse complement strand
TGCTCCCGACTTTGTCTACCCTTCCGCTTCGGCAGACCGAGACCCTTCTTGTCTAGAAACCACCCAACCCAAAAGATTGGAAATGGGAGAAGGACAGATGGCCCAACTTGTAATGCCATTGCAGCCAGATTTGTCAAAAATAGAAAGATTCCGGTTGTTGGTATGTAGAACTGAAGACATTGCTTGTAGAGAAGAGAGGTCCTTTCCTTTTGGGAACAGAGTAGTCGTGGTAGAAAACTGGAATCAAACTTCATTTGTAGCATTTTCTTTCCCCCCGTATGCCATTCAGCATGGTCGTGGTAGACTCTAAAGTGATCGCTGAGTTTGCATGTTTTTGGCTCAGTCCTTGATGGGACAAAGAAGCTGAGGGCTTAGGAGTTCTTATTGTTTGGGGAAGAAAACAGGATGAATAAGAAACTCTCCCGAAATGACAAACTTTTTCTTGCTCATCCAAAGTCTTCCAGTCAGTAGTGCAGATGCTACTCGAATGCTCAGCCTCAGCGATACCTCTAGGATAATTGTTCGGAAAGCTTTCTGATAGCAATTTGGGTCACATCCTTGAAAGTATTGTTGCAGAAGTAGGAACATCCGCATATCAACAATAGCACTGAAAACATAGTGGGCAATAAGAAGTAACTATGGGCAAAGGATTCTTAGAAGATTGGATGACGTTGTTGGAGAGGCAGCATGTGTGGTGGCGTGAGACTGTGTTTCTTTCAGTTCTCCCTGCATTGGATCGATAGTTCGACAGCATGTTTTTTGTAAAGACGAAGATCACTGGATAGAGCTGTGAATGATGGTGCCCCGTCGACTGTGAGTTCACTCAATTGACTCAAGGAGGGCCTCCATCAGCTGTTATTCGGGTTGTTCTCGATTCAGGCGGTTCGTTGGCCCGCACATTTGCGAGGAAGCCTGTTGGAGTTGGGGTTGAGAAGAGACGACATAGTTGTCCTTAAGAGTAATTTATGTTTAAGAAGAGCAATCGGTGTACACAGGTCCGAAGAAATCAATTTGGGAATTGACAAGATATGAGTCTGGGTCTGGATCGGATCAAAATGTTTTGGGCGATTGAAGCGTGGAAGAACAAGTTTGGTGATGCAAGTGAGCCACTGATAGAATGGTATAAACCTTTGGACTTTAGAAGCAAGTTATAAAACCAAAGTAAGACAAACACACATCCGCAACCAGGAGAAATAGTCCAATAGGAAAATGGTGGGGAAAGATATGGAGCAGAGAACAACATCAGCCATTTTAGCGTGTGAGACTGAAGAAAGGTTGGCTCCCTCCAAGAATCAGGGCTGGAATTCGAAGTGTAATTTGATAAAATGTATGTCATAGCAGATAATCTTCTACCTCAATACAAGAGAAGGAATAGACCGCGAGATAGAAAGGTAAAAATGGACAAAAGAATAGGAATGAGTAAACACTGTTGCAAGTGTGTTATTCTGCCGGAAGCATCACATGCAAAGCCCCATTGAGAGTAGCATGAAGAGAGCGGAGGTCTCATCAGAAACTGAGATCTACGGCTGCCATGTTGAACTGCACTGGAATCAAATCATACCCCACATTGGTGACTGGCGTGTATAAACTCATCAGTGGTAGAACAGGGACATCAGCAGCGGACATAGGTAATCCATGGGGAAGAAGAAAGGTGCCACCAGCAGTGATTGACCGAAGCTGGAGCAGCTGGAGAGTGGTGGTGGAGTAGCATTGCCACCAGAAGAGGGTGCTTTGTAAGGAAACTTGCGGAACCACGATGTTCACTGGTGAAATGAGCACTGGCCTTTGGAGAACCTCCCACAGTTGCGACAGTATTTGCAACCACCTTCCCATCAACAGAAATGGTGTGTTGGGCATCATCGGGAATGTTCTCCTTGGAGGCATGGAAGCAAGCTTGTCTTTAATAAGAGTTGTGAGTTTGAGTTGGTTTCAGCATCAGACCGTTGTCCTTGGAGCACCTCGCTTGGACATGTGGATCGTTTCTATGATGATCAGTAGCTCCACAATCAAAGCAGGCGCCTCCACGAGACGGGTACCGCCACTGGCTGATCCACTGTTTCGATCCTGAGTGAGACTCCCAACTTTTGCCTCAACTCTTTGTCAATTGCTGCCTGGAAGGCTTTGGCCTGGGATCCCTTGGATCCAAGATGTTGGGCAGCTCATAAGTTTTCTGGTTAATGAGGACCCGATAGAGGGCATCCAGTCATTCAAAGTGTCGAGTCTTCCAATTGTTTGTTCCAATAGTTGCTATCAAATCCGTTGATGTACTCTTGACAACAAGCTCATGCATTTGGATCGAAAGTATGGACAACCACATCCAAGGAGACCTCTCAGGATGTGCTGGTTAGTTCAGGCATGGATACTGACATAAAGTTTAATCGAATCTCTTTGATGATCTTGCTTGCATCGACAACATACATGGAAACATTCTCCCCAGGGAACTTGGTGATGTCCAAGTGAAGTAGCTTGGCTTTGAGGGTTCAATCTTACTGAGAGAAAGGTCTGTATATTTTCTGCAGAAGAGCCAAGAAAGTTGGGGCCCATTGTGTTTGGCTCGAGGACATATGATTTCAATTCTTCTGGAGTGCATCAGTGCAAAAGTTCAAGACAGCCTTTCACGACCAGGCAAGGTTGGTTGATCATATGGCAAACAGGGATGTCCTTCATCCCCATGCATCAATGAGTCTGACTCCATTGACTGTGAGGTCTGAGCCATTTTCCATCATAGACTCTGAGACCTGTCCAGGAGCAGTGAACATGTTGATTTTATTAATAGTGTTAGTATTAAGGTCTCCAACAACAAGCTGGAAGACCCCTTCCATTCCATGCTCTGTCATCATGCTCTCAAAGGCGATAAGAGAGGCTAGCAATGAGACCGAAGCATTGACTCAGTCAGAGTGGAGAATAGTAGACTGGTGGAATCCTTCAGTCCTTTCTTGCATGCCAATTCGATAGGCTGGAGTGTGGTGTGATGTTTCAGATGGTCGTCACCATGGAACCCCTGAGGCATAGGGTGCTTTGGGTTCCTTTCCCAGTCCATCTGAGCCAGATCCTGTCCAGGCTCCAGTGTGGTTGATACCTCCAAGCCGAGGGGCTTCTGTAAGCTTGGTCTTTTCTTTGGTTTTACCAATGTGCTGGAGGAGCTCCTGGAATTGAACTGCGGTCAATGTGCTGCAGTCATGGTTGGAGGATCAGATGGTGGTATGATTGGATCAGATTCAAAGAAGGCTTGTCTGAAGCCTTGTGGACTGAACAAGGATGCTGATGCTGGCGCTGCTGTTGAAGATGAGGATGCTGAGGCAGAGGAAGCGTCGTCAAGGTCCATCAATAGGAGGCAGTAAAAATCAACAGAGCGGTAATGGCAACAATGGTGGAAACAGTAGTGGCAACAGTAGCGCGGTAGATGTCAGCAGTCAATCGAGTCAATCGAAGTTGGAATTTATGAGCTTTACAACTCTTCGAGTTGCTGTTGGTTGTTTGAATGACAAGAGCTTATTCGAATCGCTCGTTTGAATGACACGAGAGGTCGGGAGATCGATCGCGATCGATCGCTCCGTACAATCAGTACCGTGGTCGTTAACAAACGACAAACTGCAAGCCAGTTTGCTGCAGGCCACAAACGACCAATGCCAGTTCTAGGTAAGAAGAGTGGATCGCCGAGTAACAGTCCCAGCAACACCAACGATACGAGCGATCGCGATGGATCTTCGTTCCGTGTTGGTGGTCGTCTCCGTGTTGTTGTTTGAGTTAATGAAAAAGTGAGGAGAAATTTGCGAAGATATAAGGAAAGCATGACTCAGCCAATTCGAATCCATAATAAAGGGTGGATTAACTGCCGAAGCACGATTCCAGGCATGACACACAAGCCGAGCTTTACATATGCAGTCGGAGCCCATTTTTCGATGAATTCTGTTAACCTGTTAACTCGGATCGATCGATCGATGCGACGGAGATGAGATGCAGGTCTAACGCGGTGATAGAGTATAGTAGAACAGTTGCAGTCGAACGTGCAGTACCAGTAGTGGCTACTGTGAAAGAGATAATAGGATCCTCATTGAGATTACGATCGTCAATAGGATTAAGAAAGGTGGACTCCCATAGGAGTCCATGGTCCTCATCGCGATTTCGATCGACGACAGGAGTAAGACAAGGGGATTGCTTTCGAGCGAATCCAAGGGAAGTGAGTTGCAATAAAGGGGAGGACTATCGATGAAGAATGCAAGAGAAACTCATCAGGAGCAGTCTGCATCAAGGAGTAGCACATTCCATTGACAACCATAGGGATAGACATATAAGAAATAGAATGAGTAACATCTCATAACCTCGCATGCTACCATGCGACAATACCATTGTGCATGATTAATCTAACGATCTAAGAGATGTAAAGTTGTATTTCCAAATAAGTGAGCAGTTATTGATTATTTCTAGAATAAGCCTGCTAATTGTAAAGCTGTAAAGCTGAATTGTAAGCTGTATCCCGTCGCATACATGCGCGGTACTAGTAGATATGGAATGGCGGGAGTG
Source organism: Seminavis robusta (assembly GCA_903772945.1). Classification (NCBI taxonomy): domain Eukaryota; phylum Bacillariophyta; class Bacillariophyceae; order Naviculales; family Naviculaceae; genus Seminavis; species Seminavis robusta. Next base: position 116,828 of record CAICTM010000099.1, on the reverse strand, counting down.
CTTCACAGTGTTTGTACCTCAGTCGTGGATAATGGTAGTTTACGTACGGTACCAGTACCAGTACCACTACGTTACCAAAACGATTGGGTCTAAAATTTCCTGTCGGCCCAAACAAGAACCACTTTTGCTTCATGCTAGCCTGCTAGACTATTTGCATTGTTTGAATCTTTCCCAACAACACAATGGAACCTCGCGATAGATGAGCGCCGATAATATTTTTTTTAGTAGCACGCCTTCCCCCACGGCTGCAGCGACCTTCAATGCGGATGCTTGTCCCGACTTTGAACATTGCTACGCACCAGAGGATTGTTGGGACGCTGAGGCCAACCTCGTAAACAATTCACCTGAGAATGGAGGCACTTGCACCTCATGTTGTTGGAAGCTACTGTGGGGGGTGCTAGGTTCTGGGATTTTTCTGGTACTGTACGGAGATTTCTCCGTCAACCGCAAATCACTATCCCGGTGGTCACTGGAGCATGCCATAGAATACTGGTACAATCGGCAAGAAACAATACTCTATGAAGCTGTGCATCCTGATTGGACTACAGAAGAAAGGGAGGACGAGTTGCGTGAACTGAAAGATCGAAAAAAGGACATCTTTACAACTACGAATGTGCAGGCAAGAAGCCTCCAGAACTTCGGGCTTGACAATCGAGATCCCAATCTCCAGGTACCGGAACTACCAGAAGCAAAGGTGTACACGCCGAATCAATACTCTTACGCATCATATTCGTTTTCAGCTGTTGGCATGACAAGAAACCTCGGATACATATTCACCACTTCTTATGTCTATGCAATCATGATATCATCGCTGGGGTGGGGACTTGTTTCTTCCGGTTTGAGCACCTTCATTTGGCTTGTGCGGAGCCATGGAGAATTTTGCACGGAACAAGGATACTACGAGAAAGACTACATGGGATTGAGATGGGAGATATCTTGGAACGTCTATTCTAGGCTGAGGCGAGACTACATTCTGTTTACAAGCTTCTTGTTTGTATCTTACATCGGGTACGTTGCTACCAGATGGCGCAATATTCTCCAAAACTGCTTCGACTTGAGAAATGCCCTGAATACGACAGCCATGTTTTGCGGCGGTGCCATCAAAAATCCAAAGCACTTTGAGGGGCAGACGAAAGCGGATGTTGCTATGATCAGATGCAAGCTACACAAAATCTACAGGTATATGAACAGCGTTCACGCTCTGACGTATCGCACCGTATCGCCGACACTACAAGGATTCACCATGAGGGAGAGTCTCTGTGATCAGCTTGGATTGCTGTCAAAGGAGGAAATCGATGAACTTGAGGAATCAATCCGAATAGAAGAGGAAGACTCTGCACGAGCTGTGATATTGAGCTGGCTGGTGTCGGCTGTGATGGATTTGCTGGAGAGCCGAAGCTTGGCGACTGAAAACGGGGGACCCGATATCAGTCTGGTTTACGTGGACACTCCTGCTGTTGGTGCCCTGGCAACTCTGAGACAAGCCTGTGAAGGTCATGACAATGCGTCCATTCTGAACCAACCAAACTTGTACCGAGACACTATGCTTGTCGCGTGCGTAGGCCAGCTACATGAATATCCGTGAAGGTGTTTACAGGTTACAGGTGTGGACTCACCCTTTTGTTGTTCATATTATCTGCGATTGACACACTTTTTCAGGATGACACTTTTTATGATCATGGTTATACTAGGAGAGTCATTCAACAGTATGGTTTATGTTGGGAGAGATGGCGACAATGGTGGCGCCAATCTTTTGCCTTGTTTTCAACCCATGGTGATATTTGCAGTTTTCCTGTTGACTTCCACGATAAGGGTTTTATTCCTGGCACTCTTGATTCTCAATGATCCATTTGAGTATGACTTTGAATACATTAGTGTTGACAACCTGCTGGCCAAAACAGAGCGAGAAATCTTCATGCATTTGAGAGCTAACTTTGGATGCACCGAGGATCTCAATTTCAGAAATCCTGGTGAAGAATTGGGAGTTGTGTCACCGAACAAAACCAAGGTCAATTCATAATAATGGATGTAATCCTGGTGCCGGTAGAACTGGAGTACATCAATGAGTGTGGATTTAGATGCTTGACCAACAGCAGTACGGTACAGTCGCAAGCTACTCTGTAGCGGGATAGTGCAAACTATGAGCTGGTCACCTGCCTTCACGCAGTCTGGAACACCTGGGCTTGCACTTAGCGAAAGGCATCAGGAAAGCACCCACGTCAGTGCAAACTAGCAACACAAAATCAAAGTGGCACAGTAGATCTGCAGTTTGGTCGAGAACATCACAGCTGTCTTGGTAGTGCAACAGGGAAGTCTACACAATGGATGGACTGCAAAATCCTGCTATGTAGCTAGACTAGGACACGACAAAGCCGTGGCTTGAAGAAGCTGTTGCAACTGGCTAGTGCCGATCTACTACTTTCGGGCATTGCCCCATCCCCACAGGACCATCTCAGGGGGGTATATTGTCTTTTTGAAACTGGGTCGGGCAAACACAGCATCCATGTATGCCCGGACCTTTGGAAATTGTTGTCCCAAATCAATGGATTTGTTTTTGAATCCTTCCAAGCCGGTCTGCATATGATAGAGTTTGGGTGCCAAGGAGCAATCCACCAGTGTCATTTTCTCTCCACTGCCAACCAAGAAGGGGCCAGTCCTTCCGGTGCTGCCCAAATGTGTTTCTAAACTTGTCAATTTTTCTTCCAATCCAGCTTTCAATGCCAAATCATCGTCATCTCCATCGGGCGTATGCTTGAGATATTTGGCAATGGCAGGGAAAATTCCAGCAACGGCAGCTTCCGCTGTTTCCATGTCGGCTGCGGCAGCTTTGAGTGGTGGTTCTGGAAAGAAGACATCCACATATAGGGCAATGTCCATGGACTCGACATAGCATTCTTTCTTATGGCGCAATGCGGGCATTTTGCCACCAAAATGGTCCACCAACCATTTTGGTTTGGTTTCCTGGACGCTGGGAATCAACTCGTATTCCAATCCCTTTTCTTCCAAGACTAGTCGGACCAAGTGAGTAAAGGGACAATCACCAACCGCTCCATCGGGACCAGCTTTCAGATACAGGGACATGCCGCCCTCTGGTTTTGTGTGTGAAAAAGAGAGAGAGAGAGAGAGAGACAGGGACGGGAAAGAGGAAATGACAGCAAAGTGAGATATGTGTTCCAATAAATGCACCAGAATTGACAAACTGCCAACCACAAAAGCATCTCCTTTTCTTTGGTGGGCGCGACTCCTTCTCGTCTCACTTCCAGACCCCGTTTGGATTCTGAACCTTAAAAGGGCGGAGGTTGACGATATCAGCCACTGGCGGATAGGAAGTCGGGAAACAATCAATCCCAAAAGGGCCTATTGCCGTCCTGTGCAGCAGAGACTTTCATGGTGGCCTTTTTGCGGTTCCACAAGCAACGCTCGATGGATCTTTTGATCTCTTTTGTAACTGAGCTCTCCAAACATAAAAAATCCCAGCAACGGCTGATCGAAGAACATGCCATCAAAGTCAACCATGGAAACCAACACTCCTCTCTGCGCTTGTATTGTCTTACCTGGCAGTCCCCATTTTTCCCAGTCTGGAATTTCCTTTGTTGCTGGCGCCGCCATGGTGTTGTGCGGTGCCGTTGTTGTTTTTTTTGTGTCGTTTCGTGGTCTTCTCTGGGTCCGAAACTGCTCCTGCAGTCTGAGTCACAGACTGATTCGATTCGAATCAAATCATTCGATTCGATTCATGATCATCAATCCAACCTTCAATCGTCTGCGAAGCAGATGTGTCTTGAGCTCTACCAGTACCGTAGCTACTACTAGCTAGCTAGTAGCTAGAGCTTAGCCAAAGATATCGTGTACATGAATGCTAGCTATGACACATGTAGCTATTCCAGAGTCGAGTCAGACCAGGCAGCATCAACATTTCATTTACAACTGTCTGCCCAGTTAGCAGAGCTTGCAGCGGCCGTGGGACCAATATGTTTGCTTTTTTGGAACTTGCCACCTTGCAGCTGGAGTTGTGAAAGGCAAGTCTTGCGCGTTTGAGGTGATGACGACGACGTCTACCAGAATAATGGTTCATTCTTCGGGCTTTCATTCCAAAAGCTACTGCTCATGTCACACATGGTCTTGGCAACAGTTCAATCAATCCCCGATGATTGATTCCAACGCCAGACATACATCTCTGTATGGTCAGTACTTCTAGCCATGGCTTGCTCCTTTTCTTTTCCTTTTTTGATTCAACATGACTGACTGACTGATTGTCAACTCTTTTGAAAGGATGTAAAGGATGTATACAATATCATGTTTCGGCCCATAAAGGGCAAGTAGTCTGTTTGAATGACACTCTCTGTAGATCTAGTATCATCATCATCATCATCCTGAATGGGTGGTCGCAGATCCTGGAGATATAGACAAAAGAGGCGATATGATCTAACATGTTTCCCTTGGTAGACTCGATGGGGAAAGAGGGACGGCATGACACAGCAGGGAAGGAGTGCGAATGGAACCTTGAGATGCTGTGAAAACCAAATGATTGGTTCCGTGGCTTGATCTGGGTGCATTCCAACAATCATGCTGGCAGACTTCAAGACGCGTCGTTCTTGCTCCGTGGTTGTTGTCATTAGAAGATGTGTGCCATTTCCTTCCAGAGCATGTTTCAATACTGGTATTTTTGGTTGTGGATCATGATCGATTGATAACCTGGGTTGGGGGTCCAAAACAACCGAAGGGATTCCCAATTGCTGCAAGGAACGGCTTAGTTCTCCATTTCCTCCAGCAACGTCCAGGACTCCAGATCCAGTGGAGAGAAAGTCTTTGCCATAGGTATCCAGAAGCCACTGTGCAAACAGGACGTGCCTTTGAGACTTGTCGTGCATTGTGAATACTTGCGAGGAGGAAGGAGAAGAAGAAGAAGATTGTCGTGGCGCGACAGTGAACTCGCTTGAGCCGTTGTCGATACTGACGACTTCACTGCATTCAATGAGCTTGACACCCCTTCGATTTCTTTCAATGGCTGTGGTCAGTACTGTCTTTATTCGTAGGCAGACTTCATCCGTTCCATCATCATTGCTGAATTGGTGCCAACCGGTGGTTTTGCCATTCGATTTGAAGGGTGGCGCAGGAGTGTTACTATTTTTTGTTGTGGAATGCTGCAAGTACTCTTGTATCCGGTTCACGTCGGAGCAGCTTCGTACAAAGACATGGCACGGTTCTTTGTTTCGAAAACCAAGACAACATGTTTCTACAGCATCACTGTCGTCTTGTCCAGCCGACGAGGCAGAGACGATGACAACAAAACCATGCGCCACTGCGAGTTTACGTCCTACAATCTTTACTTGCTTCACACAAACAGACAACTCAGCCAGTGCCATGACAACGACAACGACAATGGCAGAGGCTCTGGGGATTCGATTGATTCAACGACGTTTTGTTGCTGATGATTTAAGTCAGCGGGAGCTGCGATACCTCGGCAGAAAAACAGATAGAAGAAGGAGGATTATGTTCGGATTGCACCCATCTTTCAAGCTAGCCCTGGCGACAACACCCGACTACGTCGTGTGTTGCCGCCCGGTATCATTCATTCCCTCATTGCAACCTTCTTTTTATGAAGCTAGCCCTGGCGACAACACCGGACTACGTCGTGTGTTGCCGCCCGCTACTCTATAATTTACCAGCTGCCATTCCCTTATTGTAACTCTAACCTTTACAGCTCCTGCTGGCTTATTGTGCTGTTGTGATGATTGCACTAACCTTAAATATTAATGATTTATTCCTACCCCTAACTTGTATTGAACCATCAATGTTCAGTTTTGTTGGCTTATGACTATCTCTATCCTAATACTTTGGCTTCGCCGGAATAGGAAATAGGAAATAGCATTAAGTCAGCGGGAGCTGCGATACCTCGGCAGAAAGACAGATAGAAGAAGGAGGATCATGTTCGAGATTGCACCCATCTTTCAAGCCAGCACTGGCGACAACACCCGACTACGTCGTGTGTTGCCGCCCGGTATCATTCATTCCCTCATTGCAACCTTCTTTATTAAGCTAGCCCTGGCGACAACACCCGACTACGTCGTGTGTTGCCGCCCGCTACTCTATAATTTACCAGCTGCCATTCCCTTATTGTAACTCTAACCTTTACAGCTCCTGCTGGCTTATTGTGCTGCTGTGCTGATTGCACTAACCTTAAATATTAATGATTTATTCCTACCCCTAACTTGTATTGAACCATCAATGTTCAGTTTTGTTGGCTGATGACTATCTCTATCCTTATACTTTGGCTTCACCGGAATAGGAAATAGGAAATAGGAAATAGATAAGTTAGCAGGAGCTGCGATACCTCGGCAGAAAGACAGATAGAAGGAGGATCATGTTCGAGATTGCACCCATCTTTCAAGCCAGCCCTGGCGACAACACCCGACTACGTCGTGTGTTGCCGCCCGGTATCATTCATTCCCTCATTGCAACCTTCAAATTATTAAGCTAGCCCTGGCGACAACACTCGACTACGTCGTGTGTTGCCGCCCGCTACTCTATAATTTACCAGCTGCCATTCCCTTATTGCAACTCTAACCTTTACAGCTCCTGCTGGCTTATTGTGCTGTTGTGCTGATTGCACTAACCTTTTAAAAATATTAATGATTTATTCCTACCCCTAACTTGTATTGAACCATCAATGTTCAGTTTTTGTTGGCTTATGACTATCTCTATCCTTATACTTTGGCTTCACCGGAATAGGAAATAGGAAATAGGAAATAGCATTAAAGGGGTTGAGAACTCAGGCAGTTTACCTGCCGAGGTAAATAGGAAATAGGAAATAGGAAATAGCATTAAAGGGGTTGAGAACTCAGGCAGTTTACCTGCCGAGGTTAAAGGGGTTGAGAACTCAGGCAGTTAACCTGCCGAGGTATTCTTCCTCTACGCTGTTCAATAAATGGAAGGCATTGGCAGAAGGACAGAACAGTGTTGACAGCTTTGCAGGCCATATCAATGACGTCAGTCAAGGAGAAAGCATTCTCATCTCGCCACTGCTGCATGTCAACCGCTCACCGCTCACAAAACGCCAACAAACATCACTTTTACTTCTCAACGCAAAGATATTGTACCATCTTTCTTTGCCATCACGCTAGAACCATGGTGGCCCTATTTGTGCTTTTGTCTTTTGGGTTGATATGCTGTCGACTATCGGAAGTGGACGGTTTCTCGTTGTCGTGTCCTCGTACCGGTAGATGCGCTCGTTCTCAAGACCAGAATCTTTTTGCAACAAAGGAGCCACACTTGGAAGATGGCAACAAGAATGGTGGATCTACCAATACGAGGCGAGCCTTTTTGATGGAACAAGCAGTGACTTCTATGGCCGGGACGGTGGCAGGAATTTCTCTCCCACAACTAGGTTTTGCAATGGTGGTGGAAGATAACAACAGCGATAATGATTTCATCAAGGAGCTCAAAGCTCGGTCAGAGAGAAACCGTGAAAAATACAATCGGGAGGCTCGCACAGCTGGAAAGTTGGACAAATCAAGTCTGGACCATAGACCATCATTTGTGGGCATCCGAAGGGTCGATGGAACCTTCAAAATCGTCAGTCCAGAGGCACTGGAGGATCTAAAGGCCCAAGGACTCGTCATTGAAGAATATGATACTGTCACAAACCGGGTTGGAGAAGTCAAGGTCAACACAAAAAAAGGAAAGATATTGCAGTTCCCAAATGCCCAAGCACAAGCCGAAGCGGAGAAGCAACTGGCGTCATCCAAGTCACTCTCAACGGAAGCACCAGAAGCACCTCCAATGACGACAACAACAACATCAACTCATGAACCTATGCAAGCCAGTGCTCCTGAGCCACAACAAACGGTGCCTGCCACTGAGAGTAGTACCGCGCCAAATGCAGCCCCTCTTTCTCAATCAGAACCTACGCCAATACCAGAACAGCAACAAGCCCCAGAACCCACGCCATCAGTGGAGCCTGAGCCACCATTGAGAACAGTGGAGCCTCCAAGACCAGCTCCACAACAGCTGGCCGAGACAGCTTCACAGCAACAACCTGATTCTGTGGCAGAATCAACACCACAACAACAACTGCCTGACTCGACTCCAAAGGAAGTGCCTGAATCAACCCCACAACAACAACAACCAGCTCCAGAACCGATAGTAGAAGAAAAGGCAGCACCAGTTCCAGAGTCTGTTCCACCGGAAACAGTGGCTGTAGCACCACAGGAAAACTTGAAACAAGAACCAGCAATTCCTGCACCAGTCCCTGTACCTAAACCTGCACCTGCACCTGCACCAGAACCTGCACCAGCCCCTGCCCCTGTACCTGCACCTACACCAGAACCTGCACCTACACCAGAACCTGTAAGAGCCCCGGAACCATCACCTGCACTAGAGCCAGAATCTATTCCAGCCCCTTCACCTGCGCCACCGCCACCACCGCCGTCCGAAGTAGCAGCACTTCCTGCTGCAGAGTGAAAGGAGCAGTATAAGAGATAACCCCAGTGAAAGATAGCTATATGTTACAGTATGATACGTTTCCATGTGTTCGCCCTCGTCGTTTACAATTCTTGGAGGACGTTTCACTCTGACAGTGTACTTCTCGTTTTGTGATCCGTGTCGTCACCATCATCATCGTCATCACTAAAAAGGCTCGACGACGACCCGCTATCATCCTCATCGTCGTCGTCAAACGTGGAATCGTCGCTCATATTGGAACTGCTGCTATCCAAGTCATCCAAATTGAAGATCCCGACACGTTCCAGCGGATCGGTTGACTTTTTGTGCCTGCCTTTGCTCTTCTCGTCGTCCCCGTCATTGCCTCCATCATCACCGGCCTTTGGGACCGCACGGCGGGTGCTTTTCTCTTTTGCATCCACTTTGCATGTAGGATTCGCATCACGTTCCTGAGAACTCTCTTCTCCGAACATGGCCCCTGTTTTCATCTGTCCGTCCTCCTTCGCCTTGTTGTGAAAAGAGGTTAGGAAGTCTCTTTCAATCTCCTCAAAGGCAACCATTGTCCAGCCCAATAACTGATCCAGCGGTTGCTTTTTCCTCTCTGACAGGGGCATTACAAAGTGATCTGGGTTGCCAGCATTGTACCGAGTGTGATAGTGATAATACCGTTCCACAATTTCGATGATCTGGGCGGCCTCCTGCTCCGTGTTCTCAAACTGCTCGAATTGTTGGACATCGTCCATCAAGATCAAGCCAATGCTCACGCTGCTATTGGGGGGACTGCTGTTGACATCTGATACACCAGAAGAAGGATCCTTTTGTTCCGGCACTGGGCTGATGACGTGCTTCTTCGGTTTCTTCTTGTTTACCTTCTTCCCTTTCTTTGCGGACTTCTGCTTTCTGTGCTGCTGAGGTCGCCCCCCCTTCTTTTCTGTCCTAGCTTGGAATCGTTCGAGGAAAGAGGTTTTGGTTGATTTTGTTTCGTAAGAGCGTCCTCGTCGGAGATTCGAAGTAGCCGTGTTGCTCTCCAGACTCGAGCTCGCACCAGATACAGAACTAGCCGCAGGGGACGTAGGATTATCAAACAAGGCAGCCTTTCCCATGTGAACTAATTCAATGTACCTTTCGCCGCTGTCCGTTAGAATGGTTGTCGTCGGGCCCGGACTTAAGGACCTGATCACATTTGCAGGTGTGAAGGTGATCTGCTTCGGTCGTGGACCAGTTGGGATATATATCTCCATATCTTTCTTCAAGTCGGCCAAACCACTGAGTTCCTCATCGTCATCCGAGTCATCGTCGTCGTCGTTGTTAGTGGTGTCCTGATCAAACGTATAGTGACCTATCGCTTTCTTACGCTTTGCAGCGTTTTCCCGAGCTAACTCGGCTTTGAGGGCAGCTTCCGCCTCGGCAATCTTTTGAGCAATGATGGCAAAGGCTGGATTATTCTGAGGGAATGTGTCGAGGGTAGGAAGAAGCAGCCTCTCATCTGGTTGTTTGGCAACTAGATGCGATACTGGCTTGTGGCCGGGGTTTGACCAAACAACAGAGCCCCTTGATGGGTCGCCTTGCTTCTTCAACGATGCCTTTCTTGGGATTTGAATAAAGTGGTTACCAGCTGTGAGCAGTTTCAGTGTACTGGATGGGCTGCAGCAGTCCATGTCTCCTTGTGAGTTTGATGTAGAAGGCACCAACTGGTGTCTTGTGGTCAAAGCCGTCTCGTGATCAGTGCGAGTAGTTGACACCGAATAAGACACCGTGGAGACCCCACTGGGGGACAGATAATCGTCTTCCTCGACGACCAAGATTTCGGAAGGATGCTCGCGAGGAGGAGAGGTTCGCTCTCTTCTGGCGCCGTCTTTGAGGTGTACAGGGGGCGATCTCCGGGCCTTCTCTTCTTTCGGTGATTCACGTTTTTGCTCTTCGGGAGCGCCTTCAGTAGTTTTCGTCTGCGATGATGGTTGTGGGTAACACGACAAGGCTTTCCCGCCGTCGTCGTTGCCCGTATCCAGAATGCTGTTTGCGGGAGAGGCGTACTCCTTTGAGTCTCCTGAATCTCTTGCTTTGTTGGTCGTCTCTTCCGTTTCGCTCTCCTCGGACGATGGCAACACTTTCAACAAGCTCATCATATTCTCGTCTACTTTCGGGCACGGAACTGGGAATGTGTAAGAGCGGTTCTGGAGAGATCTCTGTGGGCCGAGGTACTCCGGCAAGGACTGTACTGTCTGATATATGCCCGAGATGTCGGACACGGTTGTCTCGCTGTTCGTCCCTGTCAGTTTTAAGCCGTGTTCTCTCTTCAAGTTTTCGAGTCTCGTCCGTGACATCCTTGCTTCTTCTTCTGCAAGAGATTTGATCAAATTTGACAGACTTATTGGAGTTTCATCAGTTGGACTTGCGTCTACTTCGGGCCATTCGTCGGTCAAATATGACTTTGAAGAAGCCACGGAGGTTTTGTGGTAACTGTCCTGGCCAATAGACTCTAGGTCGGGCTCCGACGTCTTTGCATCCTTTATCTTCCGCACACGGGGGAGCTTTTTGATTAAACGAACAACGTGACTTGGTGACTCAATCGCCATGAGTTCGTCTTCCTCATCGCTTGGATGGGATGACGACTGAGATGAAGCATCTTTATTTTGTGGCGACGTACATGCCTCCTGCGCTTCTCTGGCGGGGACACGCTTGTTGCCCGCCATCGGACTTGACCAGGTCTGAATGGTCCATGCAGTTGCACCAAGCAACCGTCCATTGTTGCGCGACGGGGAGCAGTCAATGAGTGGGGTTTGATGGAAAGTCTCATCGATTTCTTGATGTCCAAGGGTTGAAGGAGTTGCTGGTGCCAGCATACCAGGCAATGGTGACGAATTAAGCGTAGTTAATCCACCTCCCAACAAAGAAATAGATGTAGGTATATCCTTCAACGAGGAGGATTTGCTATGCTTGCTGTTCTTGAGGCAACCTTTCGCTTGTGATGACTGAGTGTGTATTTTCTTCTCTGTAGGATGAACATTCTTTGTATCTTCGAGTTCAGTCTTTTCGTGTTTATCGTGCTTGGCCCCATTCTGTTCTTTTGTCTCGGGAGGTTTGCTAGCATCCAAGCCATTTCGTTCCCGATTCCTCTTGCTGCGCATCGGAGCCTCACTTGATGGGGACTCACCAAATCGAGGAATATGGGCACGCCTTCGGACTGCCGGCTCCTTTATTCGAGGAATCGATGTTGGAGTTGATGTGTCCCGAAAGGGATACTCATTTTCATTGAGCATAATCGAAGGCTTCTTGCGTGGCCCTCGTGGATTCTCGTCAAAAAGGGGAGGAGGGATGTGCGTAGGAGGGGCAGGAGAAATCGTAACTGTCTTGCGTTTGTGGTTACCACGGTGGTCTGCCGAAGAAGGCGGTGAATCAGCCGAAGAAAGTGCATGATGCTGTCTTTCTGGGCGCCGAGGCACATCATCTGAAGTCGTTGGACGTAAAGGTGCAGAGAATTTTGACAAATTATCCTTCTGCTCTTCGGTCGATAGATTAAGATTAGGTGTTAGTGTGCATGGTGGGCTCTTCGATCGATTGTGAAATGATGTCTCGCCCCTTCACTCTTACCTTCGGTGCTCGTACGAAGGTTGGATGCATTAGTCGCGTCATCCCAGCTCTGACTCTTGTGGAATGGTGTACCGGCGGGCCGGTACTGCAATCTCCTAGGTCGCAATGGAGAATCTGCATCGTCAGCACTATCACGTTCTAGGTCGAGTGGCTGGACAGGGGCAACTCTCTGCCAATGGGCAGCAGAACTACCGTTGTGTCTAACGATATCGCTTTGTGCGCAAGGAGTAGTCGGTGTTTTTGTTTCTGTATCATCCTTCAGCTTCGGTAAACCATGCACCCGCCGATGACGCAAGGGGCTGCCGCCAGAGTCATCAAAGTTCCATTCGAGGTGGTCCTGTTTCAGATTAAGGGGCTGCTGGGGTTGATCGTCATTGCCTTCCTTTGGCTGCGATTTTGCTGTGAGCGCTCGTGTAGGATACGCTTCGGATTCTTCGTCGGTCTTTTTCGATGTCAATCCCTCTGTTTCGTTCAAGCCGTGTTTAACGACGCTGTGTGTATCCTTGGAATTGGTGCGTTTCCGGTCCTTGATGGGTGTGTTGGACCGTCTCATCGACCGTCTCTTGATGAATGAAAAAGTATCTGAAGTGTCTTTCGGAGATGGTGTCTTGGTTGTCCTTGACATGATGAGCTTGGCTCTGGAAATAATGTTGGGTGTTGCCTTCAACTCTTTTGGGTAACGACGAGGCATTTCCACTTGAGATTTCGGGGTTGTTGGAATCTCGTCCTCCTCGTGACGCACATCAATGTCATCGGCAGCCCTAGGTGATAACACCATGGGTATGTCACTATTAGGCGTTTCATCCTTCATCGTGTCAAATGCAAACTTGCTGCTTCGTTTGTTCCCAGTCCCTCTTTCTGGCGCTGATGGTTTCTCCGTGCTGTCATTGTCTCCGCTTCGAATCCTTGTCCGCTCTTTGCGTTTCTCTTTGCTGTTGTGTGGTTTCAGTTCCAGTGCTGTTACCGCGTCCTCTGATGGCGCACGTTTTTTCGTTCGCTGGGGTTCGACCGAGTCGTAGGGTCTCCCTGCTGTTCGTTCTTTTTCATCTGCTATCAGCTCATCAAATGCCGCCTCTTCCCTGTGGACAGTCGCTGACAAAGTCTTTGATTGGCGTCCCAGCGCTCGGTCAGGTGGAACCGATGAATGCTGCTCATTGCTACGTATCAGCTTTGAATTCATGGGAGTACGGAGCTGGCTAAACCAACCATCTCCCGAGGACTCACCCGTTCTTGGTCCTTTCGGTGTATTGGGAGCAGCAGGCGAACCATGCTGAGAGTTTTGTTGCATGAATGGATTCGTGGGTGGCGGAAAGGACGGCTTCGTGGGTTGCTGATTTGGAGTCCGAATATGTTGCTGACTTGACGTTCGAGTATGTTGCTGAAACTGCGGCTGCTGAAACTGATGCTGAAACGTCGGCTGACGAGGTTGTTGCGCCTGAATCATGTTGTTGGCCAAGAGAGCCAGTGTCTGCTGGATGCTGGAGAGCGACCCTTCTATGGCATCAAATCTTGGGGCAAAATGGGACTCCATGGCTTCCGTAATAGCTTTCAGCTTTCTCGGCGACACGCGTCCATCGTCCTCGTTCGTTTGTTGAACGTCAACGTTGGGCGGCCTGCCGTTTCCAGTTGGCAGACCGTCAATACTCTGTTGCAGGGCATCAAACCTGGAAGCAAAGCTTTCTTCTACCGTCGCTACGACCGATTCCAGGGGAACATGGTCAGCTGCGTCGCTGGCATCGCTAGCTGCTGCAGCTTTGTTGCCCTTGTTTTCGCTAGTAGTGCGTGTATCTTCCTTTTGCGTCGGGGTATTAGACGACGACACAATACCTCCACGAAAGGAGACGGGAGGGGAAGCAGCCTGTCGAGTTTCCTCTGTTTCACTGATTGCGGTCGACTTTATTCCCTTGTTTGGTGGAGGAGAGGATTGTTCTTCCTGACGACCTTCCCTAATTCCCTCGACTTGTTGATTGCGCTTGCCTGCTACTTGAGATGATTTGGCACTGCCGGCAGTTGTCATCGACGCCGTTGCTGCCGTGGCCGCCCCCTGGATTACCAGCTGATTCTTCCCCATCCGGTGACTTTTGTTGAATCTGGCCGATGGCCCCAACCGATATTTGACTCTATCCCGCCTAGAGGTGATTGTACTTGCGACCGTAGAAGGTGTAAGAGGCTGACGCTCCTGCGACCCTGGTTGGAGCGACTTCCACAGATACTGCTTCATGTGCCCCATGAACAAGCGATCGATTTCTTCCGGGTCGCTCTTTCGTATCATTTCATCGAGAGGTAACGAATGAAAGAGCTTATCGTTCATCAACAGCTCTCGACTATCCATTTGTGCCAAGATGGACAAGTCGTCTGCTGCCTTCGAATCGTTCCCGCTGCTGCTCTTGGTGGCGGCAGTTGCGCCATTAGGAGGAGCTCGATCGCTCATGGCTTGGTCTGCCTACAGCTAGCTAGCCAATCAACAAAACCACAGAATCCCCCGTTTCAGTCTCTACCGAGAGAGCAAGCCTAAATGTATTGAGTAGTCTCCTGACGGTCGGACTGGTCCTGATTGTAGACCACTCCGATGTCGACGACAGTCTCCACTCGAAGAACCTTCGTCTCTTTTGAGTTGGAACCGTTGCCTTTTGCAGTGTGGCACGCTAGCTCAGAGAGAGAGAGAGAGAGAGAGTCTCAATTCCGTGTGAGTAGGGCAAAGCCTCCCATGTGCAATCTACTTGACGCTTGAGCATCTTAGCTGAGGGAGCTCTTGATTTTGGCTCTGGCATCTTCGCCGTTGCTTTGGAATGGGAGTTGGAGGCAGCTCCCAGAGAGCCGAAACGTCCATTACTTAGATGAGCTGTAATTTGGCGAATCATTACTTAGGGCGCCTTTCCGAGATTTAGAGATCGAAACGCATTTGGCAGCGACAGCGCTCCCAGAAGCGGGAGGAACAAAGGCTTGCATGCGCACACTTAGCCGTCTTCTACTGTACCGTACACCGTACTGGTACTGGAGTACATTACAGTACTCACGTACACGCTACCAGTACAGTCGTACGGTTTGATACGAGGGAGCAGGGAGTGGTTGTTGTCGAGTCGGCCAATCACAGATAGATGTGGATGATGAGTGCACGTAAAAGAAGGACAGTCCCACCGGTTGCACACACAGGCTGGGCCCTTTTTACGATTATGGGCTCAAAGCCGCCGGTGACAGCCGTGACAGTCCAGCGCCAGTATCAACGAGGTGGCTGACCGGTACCGGGACCACTCACCAGAACCGAGAGTCCGACTACGGTGTGTTTGTGCTGCCTTTTGCAATAGCTGTGCTGAGCAGCTACCAGTACGCTGGTACCGCAAGCTAGGGGTTGCATGCATGCTACACTGCGGTAGTTCATTCGGTTAGCTAGAGCTTCGACGACTACTTTTTCAATACAATGGATCTTGTATTGTTGTTGCATTGCATTGATGATGATAACCATTGGCATCGGTTCTTTTTTGCCAAGAGAGCGAACTAGCCCTTCTCTTTGATCCGGCTGCCCTTCTCACGGCTGATCTTGGCTTCGCTTTTCACCTTTTGGTTGGGAGTCATTTTGATGTACTGTAGCATGTAGCAATGTCATGATGCCAATCTTATTATGGTTCCAGTAGTAACTACAGTACCGTTACATGGTGTACTTACCGTGAAGATCCTTGGTTGGTACCGATACCTTTTGACTGGTCGCGGGCGGAAGATGACCATTCAGCCATGTTTGCCTGGAATCCAATCAATCAATCAATCAATCAATCTAGCTACGGTAGCAAATACATCAGCTATGGTAGCCAGTTGCTTGACTCGAATACAGGCTCCGCTGTCTAGCTGTGGCTGTTGTAGGTTCTTGCTTTGTCAAACGGTACGAGATTCGATTGAAGATCCTATCCTAGCCGAAACCCATGGATTGGGTTTGCATCGTTGTTGGAGCGTGGACTTGTACATGTATAGTATGATGGATAGTTAGAGATCTTCTTGGCAAAGTGGTGTTACAGTAGTATCTATCTATTTATTTACAGTAGTATACTTGCTAGTTCAGTCAGCGTAGCAACCAACAGCAAGAGACAGCAGCGCAGATATAGCAGGCTGATTTGGAAGTGATGGGGCAGGAAGGAATATGGGGAGGAAAGAGGATCTCATCCATCAGCTGCAGGCTTGTCGTTTTGTTTTGCTTTCTTGTTGGTGCTCTTCCCTTCTATTCATTGATCGATCGATTGATCTCTATGATATGGATGTCATGCCCATGTTGTACGTGATCTGATCGGTTGTGATCTAGTCAGTCCCGTGGCATGACAAACCAGTGTTATGAAAGTCTCGTCAGTAAAGGGGCGTGTGGTTTGGATTGGCAGGGCGCTCATCATGTAGGATGATGGCGCAGGTTTTTGTTTTGCGTTTGTCTTGTTTTGCTGTTGCTTATACAATCTGGAGGTAAGGAGTGTCGGAGGAGGAAGTGGGTTGTATTAGCGATGTACATGTAGTTGTGGAAGTAGAAGAAGGAGCTTGGAGAAGTACATCGGCAGTGATGAGTGGCAGTTGCTTGCTGTGTGTGGATGGCTGTTGCAGCAGCACTTGCAGCACGATCACGACACACAGCACCATAAGTGCCAGCAAGGAGAGAGCCGCTGTGAGAAGGCTGGAAGCGGGTGGAGCAGAGTCGTTGGTGGAAGGAGGAGAGAGAACAGGAGGTTCTTGTTGTTCTTCTTGTTCTTCTTCACCACACTCCGACTGAATGGCTTGAACAATGTGACGACAAATGGCTCGATCGTAGTCGCTGTTGTCGAATGTTCCAGGAAGAGCAAAGGCAGTATGGTCCGAGTCGCATCGACACCGACTGTCGCCTTCTTGAGAGTAGGCGGTGCACAGACACGACATTTCTTCCAATGCCGTTTGAAAGACTCGTTTCGATTGCCATGTGTGTGCTACATTGCAACTGCTAGAGGCGGGCATACCGGTAGCTAGTTCTTCTAGTAATTGAATGAACTCGACTTGTCCAATGAAACCGTCCATCGTGAAGTCAAAGTCTTCTATCAGTTCCGAACATTCTACTTCTAGTGATGATACTGATACTGATACTGATGCTTGTTGTTGTTGTGCTTCTGCGTGTGGTAGTGGGGCCCAAAGGGCGACCAGAAGGAGTACTACTAGTATTTGCAAAGGAGACATGGTAGTTGCGATTAGAATGATTGAAATTTGTGGGCGTTTCGACCGATGAAGTTGGTGAATTGGAGCTGCTCGTAAATCGTGCAGGGACCGCAATGCAAATACTGGTGGACTCGTCGGTGTGGCAATACAAAATTGTATGTGGCCACGGAAGCCAAACGCTGCACAGCCCATCAAACCTTGCACGACGGACCAAGGAAGGCAGGCATTGGTCAAAATGTGAGCTGCCTCCAATGCAGTTTGGCGGGTTAGATTTACTGAAATGACCCGAAGGATCCGAATTGAACAGAGAACTACTCTGGACTGTGGAGACGACTAAGTAAGTCTTTCTCCTGATTATGACTGCCTGTTGCCTGGAACCCAAAAGTTCGTACAACCCGTAACAATTGCGGTCAACAATATTGCATTGATCGTGAAACCTTATATGTGAGCAAACTGGAAGCAGTCTTTTTCCTCGGAGTTCTTCTTTATGGTTCGACAGGTCCAACTACCACACCAGTGCTGGTGTGCTGGTCCCACGTCCTCGCTCTGCTGCTACTGGTACGACTAGCATGTGCCATGGTGCCACGTGCCACGCACTTCAACAAAATTTACTTTTGCATAAGACACAATGAATGCGTTGAATGGTTTGATGACTTAAGTGCAGGACTGCTTTTAGTTTCCTCCCAGTATCAGATTCTGTTATCTTACGGTGGTAGACTGTACAGCAACTGTTGAGAGTTGGGAGAGGGCACCACCAGTTAGCACCAATGCAAGCACCAAGCTCAGCTCAGCAGCTCAGCAGCTCAGCACAGCAGCACAGCTCTCAGCACTCAGCACCCAAAGTCAGCACAGTCCTTTGTAAGTCTTCCAGACACACCACACACTACATAGCAGCTACACAGTACTATTAATAGTACATGTAGCTACACAGTGAAGAAAAAGGAGAACTCCAGAGAAAAGAAAGCAGTACCGGTAGACTACTGAGTGTACGTGAAACGCTAAGGTTTCATGCAGCAGATTACAGCAAAATTTCCTTAACAAAGTTGGAACTTTGACCGTAAAATAAATAAATAAATGTCGGAGATCTAGATGGGGAGGTTGAAATAAGTCCACAAAGAAAGTGTCTTGCTGTTCTTGTAAATGACCTCAACCGAGCATCCGTACTTGTTGATGTTGCGTTCAAGCTTTCAGATTTACTTCCGGGCTCCTGGCTGTGCTGGTACTGTACGGTTTCTTTGTTGCCAGTACTAGCTAGCTAGTAGCTCTGAGTAGGTTACATGTAGCACCTCCTTCGATTGTTGTGTCCGTTGCTGCAACCTGTGAGGTACTGTATCGTCGCTCGCATCGAGAAAACGTTTGGTGTGTTTGCGGTACCAAAACGAAGCCTTTATTTACGAGCAAAACCAAGACTCTCTGGCTAGCTGGCTGGATTCGATTCTACAAGCTATTCTACTGGACTCCACAAGAGTCAGCCACCGAGAAACCAATGAGGATCAATGCTGCTACTTACGGTATGGTACTGTAGTGACAATGGAGCAGGCAGAGAGCGAAGATACAGAGCTACTAGCTAGTATGGGTACACAACTTAGCCCCCCTTCCCATCAACCCCAAAGATTCCATTGAATCTTTCGTGGGACCTCCATGGATCAACTGCCACCGAGCGATGCTGGGAAAGCAGAAAACCTGGGGTGAGTGACGAGTCCAGTCAGCGAATGTTTTTGTACTTGCATCGTTTGACACGAACGGTAACCTGAATGGATGATGAGAATGATGGTTGTCCTATGATATTATGATATTGCTGGTGCAATGGCGCAGCCAAAGCAAGGAATGTGTGTTGCCAGACTACTATTAATACAATTACTAGGGGATTGCATGTGGGGTGGAAGCAAAATCGACCTTGTAGCGGAAATGGCTACATACATGTACATGTGATAACTTTCAACACAGATAGCAGCGGTCGAAACTCGTGTTGGTCTTCCAATAAACATCCACCGTGCCCATCTTCTTCTGAAAGCATCCCACATTTCAGTCGAGAAAGGTTTAGCGGTACAGTACAAAAGTGAAAACCCCAAGAAAACAATTCTCTCGCCAAGATTCGAACTTGGGATGCTTGATTCAAAGTCAAGAGTGATAACCACTTCACTACGAGAGAACTGACAGATTACGCAATATTTTAGCAATAAATACCTTTGGTTTTGGCAACCCAACTCCCAATAAAGTAACCACACTAACAACCGTCACCAGTAGGGCCAGATGGCCCAATCATGGGCACTGGTTTGTGAATGGATTATTAAAGTAAGCTATCAACTGTTTGTAACCCAGTGCAAGTTTCAAAGAAAGGTGCCACTAACGTAGCCTGTAGGCTAGGGGTCAGCTGAAGCCAGGGATCATCATGGAGACGGGAGACCAGACGACGAACAGCAGGAGTGAAGAGCCGCCCACCATAGCAGTACCTCACTTTCACAGCAGAAGAGATGTTCCTACCAGCCAGTCTCAACGAACTTGCTTGTCTGAAAACAAGAGAGTAGGTACCGTTACCGGTAACTTAGCTACTCCATAAGGAAATTCAATGGTAGCATAACCAAAGAATCAGTCACTTCGAACTGGCTGTTTGCTTGGCTTGACGAAAACGTCCAATGATGAACAACTTGCATGCATGCTACCGGTACGACAGTTTTTGTTGAGTCTGCTTTTGGTTTCCTTGCTTGGGCTGCTTCTTTGCCAACCAATGGCAGCCAGGGGAGGGGAGCGAGAGTCGAGTCCAGTCATAGCTACAGAACACCTTCCCTCTCCATGGCTAGCTAGTTGTAAAATAGCTCATCTGTTGGGAAATATGAATGTGATCGCAGCGTCATAAAAAGGCCACAGCTGAGCCCACTTTGTGAAAGGAACTACCGGCAGGTTTATTGTGAAGCCAATACAAATAGGAAAGGAGCAGCTACCATGATAGCGGCAACTTTGTTGCCAAAACCAATGTCGTGCCAAACGATCGAGCCTGCGTGCCAAATTTCGGACTGGCCGAAAGATCACATCCGAACTGCGGCCGGCAATGGGAAGTCTGGTCAATTTTTCACCTCGCTGTGCTTCTTGTTGTGGACGCTCTCTGCAAGATTCTCGCAGCGCGGTCAAAACAAAAAGTTTCTCATTTCTTCTAACTAAGCTAGCTTTTAGCCAGCACAAGAGAAACAGAAGATGCGCTTGCCTTCATTGGTTCTTGCCCTGCAGTGGGCACTATATCTGTTGCCATTGATGGCACAGGGAGAGACTACTACCGAGACTACTCTTCAAGTTCAAGAGGCTCCTTCTTGTGGGGCAGAGGATCCTCAGTGCTTGGCGGAACGACCTCGAGCTGCTGACGAAGAAGTCTCCAATGCTGTGAATGCCAGTACTGCGGCTGGTGCTACCGGCAGTGGTGACAGTCAGTCTGACTTTGGAACTTGCGGTTTGTATCTTGCTCGTTCTACCATTCCGAATGCGGGCCTCGGTTTGTTTGTTGGCAATGACATCCCTGCTGGGTCCACTATTGGGGAAGAAGAGCTCTTTATCACGATCGTTGACAAGTTCAAGACGTTGCCGTATCGTGGCAATCAGCGCTTCCTTTCATGGCTTGGTTATGTTTACCCTGAAGAACCAGAAGCTTTTTGGCACTCTTCCGATGAAGCATTTCCTTCCATTCATCCCTCGCATTACGACATTGAGGAAGGCCTCAATTCTGCAACGGAATATCCTTTTATCGATGCTCAAGGAGACCAAGTCAGTGCATTTGTTCCTGGGATTGCTTCCATGGCAAACAGTCAACAGGAATTGGCCAACATTGATAGAGACCCCACCGGTAATCAAGCCGACTGGCCCTATCCCGTCGCACCACCATACTCACAAAACTACGGGGTCACCTATCAGGCCACCAGGGATATTCCCAAGGGTTCAGAGCTCTTCTTGGACTATGGCGACGCCTGGCATTATCGCCACCAGTTCAAGCACAAACATGGTTTTGTTGAATTTGCGCAGACACCAGAAGACTTTCACGATGGCCAGGATGTTTATATTCCCACCGAAGAAGAAAAACGAAATAGACTCGCAGGCATGGAAGAGGCGCTGCATCACAGCCTTTACCGAAAATTTCAAAAGGAGCTTGTTGAGGAGGCCAAAAGGAGAAGTAGAAATGATCAGGCCACCGTTGAAAATTCCAAAACAGCCGAGGCATCTCAGGAAGAAGAAACAACCAGCACCACCGCTACTACTACAACTACGGAACCAACCAAGGAACACCAAATGTTCCCTATTGGCACTTTTGTCGTGGATCAACTCGAAGAAGAGCACTGGGCCAGGGGAACCGTCACACACTACGACGAAGCAGCAGAAACGTACGAAGTTACTTTCTTCAATGGTCATAAGGAATACTATTGGGACCTGGAGGAAATGAAGGAGATTGTCGATAACGGCGTTGAAAAGAAAGAGTTCGTGCTACAACAGGAATATGAGAAACGCATGCTGGAGAGGGCGCTCTATCAAACGGAAACGGGAAACAAGAAAGCCGGAAGCAGGCCCCCGGCATGGCTCCAGAGAAATGGTCTTTGCATGGATAATCTGCGCGCAGGTGAATCCACCATTCCAGACGCTGGTCGTGGTGCCTTTGCAACTCGAGCTATTGCCAAGGGGGGAGTCATTGCGTCGGCTCCGTTGTTGGTACTCAAGCGCGACGATTTGATCATTTACGAAGCCGACGAATCGACCCCTATACTGAGAAATGTCCTGAACTTTGACAAGGTTGTTGGGCAGGAGCTCTTGTTGAACTATGCCTACGGAAAAGATGGGTCTCCAATTTTGTTGGTGCCAATTGCTCCTGGTGTGAGCTTCATCAACCACAATGGGAAAGAGCCTAATGCCATGATTCGATGGCCCGAACACAAGTCGCAGCTCTTTCGGGATGCCAAAGAGTGGCTTGATTTGCACCCCCTGGACGTTTTGAATGAGAGCGGCAAACTCATGATGGAGTTTGTGGCGCTTCGTGAGATCCAACCGGGAGAGGAAATATACATTAATTACGGCAAGGCTTGGGAACAGGCATGGGAGGCATTCAAGAATTCTGACCAGAAGTCAGAGTTTCGCCATGAGATTGAGGTGCCTCCGTCATTCTACCCTGTTAAATGGGATCAAGAGGCTGTGTACAAGCTGGCAAACACAGATGCGCCATTGAAGCCTGGCGAAATTGACGAGCTAAGATGGGCGCACAACGGTGAGAGAGTGGCCGATGGGGTAATGCGCGTTGGTTTGCCCACGGGATTCTCCGCGAAGATGCGAGAATACGCGGAAGAGAGAGGCATCACAGGTCTATATGAAAGGTTGGTTTCTGATACGTACCTTGATAATGACGGGTGGCACGTCCTTCGAATGACAGATGAAGAGGAGTGGTTTGCTCATCGGTACAAGAACACGGCGTGGAAGTTCAACATGCATTATGTTGCAGCCTGGAATGAGGCTGCTCGGGCAAGTGTTTATCGTACAATGTTGGATCTTGGGTTCGACGAGGCGTTGGGTTCCCTCGGAGAATTTTTTGGTTTGAACCACACCACCTGTTTCCACATGAGTTGGATGGGCCTCTCCGAAGCTGACAATAGCTTTACACATGCTGACGTCTATGCTTCAGGCAAGAAAGCTTACAACCTCATTTTCCCGATCATCACAGTCGACGGAACCAAGCCAGAGCTCGATGTTATCAGTGATGACGCAAACATTGAAATATCAGTCAAATACCAGCATGATGTCGCGTACGTTCTTGGAGACTGGGGCTACCACAAGACCAGCGCGAACGACAACGAGGGAGGCCAGCTTCGGTTGGTTGCGGGTACGTACTGCGGTCAAATAGACGAGACCAATGCTGAAATGCTGGCAAACATCTATGACGGCGAAGACCCGGCACCATTCATGTCCCAGTTTCACCTTCCGATCCAAGAGTTCCATTGGAAAAAACAACCAGATGATGTCCCTGCTTCGGACTAGGCATGCTTTGTCGCGGTGGGTCAAAGATCGATATCGCGCCGCTGTATTTGTACTGTACAATAGAATAAACAATTACTGGATGTCTTTCGTTTATTGAAGTGCCTTTGTGTGCTTGCCGATTGCTACATATTCTACTTGTCCCACTCACATCTTTAAGAGTTGACGAAAGTTGCTTTCAAGATGCCAGATTCCAACACTTGCAAGCCAAGTGTCCTCGACAAAAGGGTCACATCGTAAGTGCTCCCCAGCACTCGCTATGTTTGACAGAGCCAGTAAACAGGTATCAGAACAGAACTAGAAGTATAACAG
This sequence comes from Seminavis robusta, assembly GCA_903772945.1. Taxonomy (NCBI): domain Eukaryota; phylum Bacillariophyta; class Bacillariophyceae; order Naviculales; family Naviculaceae; genus Seminavis; species Seminavis robusta. The sequence goes on along the minus strand of CAICTM010000099.1, from coordinate 93,335 downwards.
TGCATTGCACATGAGTCGTCTCTGGTTGCCTAACGAGCCGAAGGAAGTCGGGGCTGTTTCCTTGGCATCAACCTTTCCTAAGGGTCCAGCACCGGAAAATCGGCTAGCTCACGTGCCCTTTGCTCCGCGACTGTGCATGTCACACAATGTTTTGTGCAAGGCTGATCTGGATCATGGAATGCGCAAATGTTTTCGTCTTCCACCGCGTGTGAAAGGCCCAGCAACAATCTTGCCATCGCGAGAGACCCTGAACTGAAGCCGTGTTCCCAGTCACCAACATCAGGGTCTGCAATTCTCATTGCGTCAGCTCGAAACTCTTCAAATAGCTCAGGGCCAAGATCTGACAGTCTCTCACGCCAGAAGTTGGGTCTCCATTTTTTCACCTCTTCCTCGCTTCTCTTTCCAAACCAGGCCAGTTCGGCAAAGTATTTTTCTTTCTCAACAGCAGTGTGTTGCAAGAACAAAAGAGTGTCTTTCAACTTGGCATTCTCATATTCCAATTGTTTCACTCTGTCCGAATCTGTTACCAGCACCATCTCCACTGTGCCATCGTCACTGCTGTCGCCTGTAGTTGTATCTCCGCCCGTCGGAGAGTAGGTCTCTTCTTCTGTGGCCTCGTTAATGTTTTGAACAGTGGTTTCTGGCGAGGCTTCCGCCCTGTTCTCAGTCTCGGTGGCTGGCTCTGAGGGTCTTGTGTTAGTGTCTTGCCCAGGCTCTCCCACAAGTTCCCTTGAAGGGTCTGTGGGCGACTGTGGAGTAGTTTTTGTTGAGATCATTGGTGCTTCTTCTTCTGGCTCTCTTTCCGCGCTGTGAGCCGGCGAAACAACCGTATGAACCATATGCATCACACGCACTTGTGTCTTCACCTCTGATGGGTCTGGTCTGGCATCGGGCGGGGGGCTTCTCGTCCCAGGTGGATCTTCATCATGATGTGATGCAACGGCATTGTTCGAAGCGGAAGAAACCTGCTCCTCTGCATCCCTTCTGCCTTTGGTATCCTCCTCCTCCTCCTCGACACTGGGATCTGGTTTCTTTCCAAACTCCCTCATAAGTTTCCTTCTCTCCTCTTCCAGTTCTGTCAAAGTTGCCAACACGACCTCAATTGGTTCAGATTCGTCTGCCTCATTGAGCTTCTCGATCTTGGGCATGGAATGAACATGTTCATGGATCTTCTCTGTGTCGCTTGCGTCCTTGTCCGAACTCATGGCACTGGTCCCGTCCTTTTCTCCGTTCTCTTTTTTATTATCATCCTTGTCTTTGGATGGATCACTGGTGGCGTCATGTACCGAATCCTTTTCGCTAGATTCGGGCGTACCAGACTTGGTTGCTTCCTTCGATACTGCGGCCTTTGCCACCGCCCCTGCCACGGTTAGCAAAACATTCTTGTCAACGTCTTTTTCCACGCTGCTGTTCAATCCTTCTTTGGTTGAATTCGTGTTGGTTTGGCCGGAGGCTTTCTCTTTGGAGATATCTGCTGCGCTTGTTTGTTCTTTGGGATCAGCTGGTTTGTTCTTGTAGTATCCTTCCTTTGTTGAGAGTTGAATGCTCTGAGGGGATTGCCCATTTTGGGTTCCCTCGGGTTGCTCTCGGACTTCTTCTTCTTTTCCAGATCGGCTGTTGTTAGCTGAAGCCTGTGCTCTCTTCTTTCCCGGAGGAATGGACGTTTGTCTTTTCTTGACCTTTTCTCTCTTGATTTTTCGAAAGAGTTCCTTCCTTGCCTGAGCACTGGCAGAACGAAGATCGACTTCGCCGTATTTTCCAGGTCGAACCAACTTTTCTGCGACCTTGGTTGAAGCGCTTCCGCTTTTGGCATCGTCTTCTCCTGCTTCGCTCTTTGTCTTGGTTTGCTGCGTGGAGTTTCTGATTTTGGCAATCATTTTTCGTACGTCTTCTCGCACTAGCTTGTCGACATCTTCATCGATGGGCTGCATAATCTGAACCTGGACGGTGCCCCGACTGGCTCCTCCGGAAGTGCGCTTACTGTGTTGACTACCGGAAGACGCACGTCGAAGACTCTTGGTCTTGCGAGAAGCGCCGCCACTCTTGGAGGAATGATTCGATCGATGACTCTTGCGACTTCGACTTCCAACACTGGCGGTTTTTCTGGGTGTGGGCGGGGGTCTGCTCAAAATTTCCACACAAGTGTCCACCTCCGAGAACTGTTCGGCATTGAACAGATCTTCAATCATGGACTCCTGAAAAGTCTCGTTGTCGTCCGTCGTTATGGTTCCTTCGTCGACGCTCATCGAAGGAGCCGCCATGTTGCTCTGTCAGTTCGATGAATACAATACAGTAGGACACTAGGAATGGTTGCGATAAGATGCAAGGTGGAACTATAGCGTCGACGGCTGATGGAGTTGGCTGCAGAGGCAGCGGCAACCTGGAGGATGAGAGCGCCGTGGAATTTGGCAGTCTTTTTGTAATTCTCCAACAAAAGGTCAGTTATCTCTTCAGCTAGTAAGCTAGGTGGTATCCTCCTTGGACCACATCCTTCAACGGTTCCGCACTTGGCAGTGGACTTCTAATCATCCTCTCACCAGTCGCTGCTTTGACTTGCAGGCTCAAGAGGTGCTCTATCTGTGCGATGGTACTTCGACAACAGTCCGCTAATCTCCTTGTCTTCTGCGCCAAAAGTATGGCAATTAGGAACTTGGAGATTTTCACAAAGGGTCAGCCCAACCTGCTGGCGTTGAACCCGACGGAAACTTAATTCCATTTAGTCAAAAGAAAGAGCAAGATCGTCACGCGTCGCTAATTACTGACAACATTTAGAGAGCTACTGGAAAGATCCCAAAGGGAGGACCCAGGCTCACATTTTGACTAAAAACATAATTAAAAGTATCGGTACCGGTACGAACAATGGTACGAGACGGCACACCTGAACAGTTGCCAAGCTACCATAGCTTTGGTTGGTTTTATGGATAGACACAAAATCTAAGTATGTACATATGTATGTACCGGTATGACATCTTAACACTCAGCCCCCTTGTCAACACTTCCGCGGACTTTATCCAGCATCGATGAGACGACTTCCCTCCCTTTGACTTCCCACTCGGCTCGATTCTTGAGAGCAAAGTCCAAGTATTCTGTGCTCGAGACCCCAAAGACTCCGCAATCGTTCAGCTTTTTAGCCAACGGGATAATATAGAAATCAAAGAAACCTGCCAGAGCAAGCGGACCGTCCGTTGAGATAACAAAGCAAATGGATAATGGCACAATGATTCAATTATTTCAAGCGAAGAGAACTACCATAAGGTACTTACCAAGCTCACCCTCATACCAGCTCTCCGAGGGATCCTTCTCTGAGCGCCCTTCTTGGTAAGCTTGGTACATTTCTTTGAAGAGACGTTCGTTCCACGCACGGTACACATGCCAATGTTGCATCTGGAATGGTAATTAAAGAGAAACAGCAAGAAGAAAGCAGTCACATGAGTCCCAAGAGTTTCTTCGCAGGCAGGGAGTGCCCTGTCCGGCCCGGGAGGACTCACCGTGTGCGAAACATCGGAGGCTTGAATCAAGTGCTCCAGAACAGAACTAGCCCGGTACATGTCGACATCTTCCGGGGATAGCTCGGACTTGTCATCCTCTGAAAAGGCCAAGTTCCAGCGTTCGTTCCTCAATTTCTTGAGATCTTTGCTCATAATATCGGTGGACAAGATGGAATTCACCAACACAGTTCGGAAGCGCTTTAGTTCTGTTTGAGTGGTATAGATGGTGTTTCGAAGGTCAGCGTATTCGTCTTCCATGAGAAGATCCCAGGCCAATACGATTGCGTGCTGTTCAGCAACGCTCTTGTGGTCATACTTCGAGGCTAGAGCTGGCTCTTCTTTTTCGAGTTGTGAGTTGGGTACACCACGATGGTCCTACGGTACCGTGTCACGTACAGGCAGGGAATGCAATGCACCATTATTAGAGAATACAATGGTTCCAAAAACCAGACATCCACTCCAGGTAGGACAACTTACCACATCGTGCCAAAGCGCGGACATTACAGCTGGGAGACACAGGAAAAGACGATGCTATGTAAGCCACATGCTGCAAATCATGATAGGGGCGCGACACTCAAGTTTTCTGCACGCACCTGCAAAGTGCGTAAGAGGATCACTGGCTATCCTGTACGAGTCTTCGCCGGATTGGATCACACGCAGAAGCAGCTTGTGCACACTCATTGTTACATGCGACGCATGATCAAAGTCTTCGACGACAGAAAAGAACACAAAGTGAGCTCAATTTCGGCCCATCCAAAATCGCCAGGAAAACTTTTCCTCATCAACCATGTCTTACTGTGGAAAGAATTATCCCCATGAAGACAAGCAATTGTCGTCACGAAGGTACGGAGCTGACAAATGACTTCTTCGGGCAATTCCACGTCCTTGTAGTCTCCTCGCCTACTCGTGCGCTGTGTCTTCCCGGGGAGATCAATAGCTTGCGCCCACTCATCAAAAGGCATCTGGCTCTGTCGAATCTCAAGTTTTGGTTCAGAGAAACCTCCTCGCTTCGACTTGCGTCGTGTCTGGCGGGCAGCGACCACAGTCTGGAGCAAAGATGCCAGCAGCTCTACGTTCCAGTCCACTAGACGGCCATGCTTGACTGAGAGTTCTCTCTTGCAAGAATTGAGCGCCGCCTTCGGGAGTGATCCGCATGTCGTGTTACGAGTGCTCGCAAAAGGGTCGTCTGAGGGCTTTTCGCTTGAGTCGCCACTGTGAAATGATTGTGATTCACCTTCGGAAGCTCTCACATGAACCCAGAAGGTAGTCATCTCGCCTTTACCTTTGGCGTGCACCTTGTCTGATCTTTGTCTCACCCAATTGGACTTGCCCGCTTCCAAGAGGAGATCAGCTGTGGCCTGAGACGCCTGCACTTTGCCAGGTCGTGCAGTTGATTCCATACGAGCAGCAGTGTTGACTAAACAAAGAGAGCGAGAAGGCAAATGAGAAGATGCGGGAGATATGCCATACCAACGTCTATATGGTGAACATACCAGTATCTCCAAAAAGCTGTTTAAGTGGACAGATTATATAGCAAAGTGCCACAGAACAAGAACAAGGTTAAACCACTGCATTGGCAAATCACTCTACAACACCACAGGGCACGGATCTCAGTTCACCAATGAAACTGACCTGGAAGCGCCCCTTTTCCCCACGGAGGACTCCAGCCGTGACAGGTCCACTGTTCACCAAAGAAACAGGGTGGTGTTAATGTTGGGCTCCAGGAAATTGGCAGCTCAAAATCTCTTTCTGCATACCTGTGCAACCCCAGCCGCATGTTGAGAGAGCTGGTTCCCGGACCAAGTGTGACCTCCAAAAGATGAAAGACTTCGTTGCTTTTAAACATGAGATCGTTGGCAAATCGCGCCATCGCAAGAGCATGATCACGGCGGGCCATGGGTAGTCCTGCCACGGCAACGTAGCAATCTGAAAGAACGAGATAGATGGAGTTAGGATTCTATTCTGGTCCCACTTTCGCAGTAATTGGATCAGTCACGTGTTTTGCTTACCGCCAATCTAGAATTAGTGTAGCACATGTCATGATGGAACAAATACAAAGAGGAAAATTGAGACAAAGGGACTGCAGACAAAACAAGCACCACTTTTTGAACCGGGAGCTTACAGTTTCCACTACAGTTCCGCAAAGCAAGGATGCAAGGGTTAGAAGGCTGAAAGATAGATAATAGCGCAAGAAAGCAGAAATGGGGCAATCTTACCTTTGAAGACTCTGCGGCGTTTTGCAATGGCGTCGAAAGCACCATAGAGAGTTTCAAGCAGGACAAAGACCTGCGAAGGATCCCGCGTACTGGACCAGGCAGTGAATCCAACAATGTCTGCAAAGAGAACTGTGCAATCTGGATATAGATCTGCAATCGGGGAATCCTGCAGGATGGTAATACCAGGAACAGGATTTCCCCTCATACTGCCACTGATGCTGCCCCGAACGCTCTTTCGGATGACCATTCCTGGGACAAAGGCGGGTTCTTGTAGGAGTGACTTGAGATTGCTATTGGAATCATGTCCTGTCATACTGTCCCCATCCATTTCCCGATTGGCCTGTGCTTCAGCTTGCTGCATGATTCGATCTCTTACATTGTCTGGGAACAGATTGGAAAGAATACTATTGGTCCGAACGGCCACACTCATGACTTTTTGCTGTCTGCGTTGGACGAACCAAACAAAGATAAAGAAGAAGATGGCCAAGGCTGAGAAGACAGCAGCAAGTATGGCCATAAACTTTTGCTTGTCCTCAGAATGAAACTTTGCTTCAAACTCTTCTGTGGGGTAGACAGCCAGCGTGTAAAAGCACTGGCGGTAAGTCCTTGTCTCCTTTCCCAAAAAGGTGGACCCAAAGTCGACCTCTTGTACCAAATTGTCGTACTTTGGGTTGTGGAGATCCCCCTCACCCAGAAAGTTAGCTTGAGGTCCATTGATCTGAAAGGAAAAGGCTTGCCCACAACTGTTCTTGAGTATGCAATGAATGCCCCTTTCCCCGGGCGGAAGTAGTTCAGTGAGGTATTTGTCCCAGGGAAGAATGCCGTGGATAACTCCGGCAAGAGATTGGTTACTGGTGTTGAAGCTGTCATAAACGGGAGCCATGAGGACACTGTGTGGGAAGTCAGCTGCACTAAGAGAGTCAATCATGACATCATCTGCAGAAGAGTCTGAGCTGGAGCTGTCCAGAGTAGCAGATGTGTCATATGAGTGCGCTTCATGAATGGTCTTGTGGCTTTTGTCATGCTGTCCTGGAGCGAAGAGCCTGTTGTACATATACTGGTGGCGATAAACAGCTGATAGGGCTGTATGCTTGGACTCGGTCATGGCATTGAATAGGAAGTAGTACAGACTGTTGGATAGAAGATTGAAGTTGATGAGGGAAGAGTTGTGAGGTTTAGGAGAGGTCTGCCAGATTGGGATCATCAAGATGTTGTCCTCTTGGACCGGGAGGCCCGAGTCTTCATGGAGGCGGTAGATGTCTTGAGGCACAGTGACATTGGCTCCGATCCAGTCACTGTCGTAAGCAGTGAAGATGGACCAACGATCACGGTCTTCGTAGGTGACAAGAGGCGAAAAGGCAATCATTTCGATGAAGGCGTCGACTCTTGCTCGTTGTCCTCGACGGTCGAAATCAGGTACAGTGACAAACGGCCAACGACTGGAAGCAGAAGATCCCGAGTATGAGGTGATGGTATCTGACATTGATTCTAGGGACCCCACGACAGTCTTTGCGTGGAAGCTGGTAGCCTCCGCAATGACGTTAGCTTGTTGCTGGAAGGCGTTGTGGAACTCATTCTCTTCTTCCTTGCTCAGAAAGGACATGGTAATAGACAACACAACTGCCGCCGTGACACCAATCATCCCCAAGGTTACAACCATCCAAAAGAACACCTTCATGGAGTCCCCATTCCAGGTCCAACCAAACAGCCAACTCTTCTTCTTGCCCTCATCCCCGCTTTCGTCACCAGAACATTGGCTCATCTCACTCTTAGCATCGTCCACGAACTCAGCAGCTCCACCCGAAAGGGAATCATCAGAGTAGCTTTCGAGCGATTCATCCGTCCTCTTGCTGTTGCTCATCCTTGCAGTTTTTTGAGTAGAGAAGGATGTACCACTACCTGTGCGCGAAAATAAATAATGATGAACATGCATTCGCAGCGTCAACGATCTTGGATCGATGTATGTGGGACTGTTGGCCGTACAGTACTAGCTAGCGCACAGCACCGCGGTTCCACGTAACTTGCCTACCGGTACTACTCAAGCGCTGAGTACCTTTACAGTACAGTAATTAGTAGCCTGCCTCCACTGTACCGGTAGTGTACACGCAGTAGTGGTCAGCGGGAGTGCCAAAGCGGTAATAACAGACTTCATTCCGGTTCCCAGCTGTTCCGTGGTTTTTTGGGGGCAGTGGGGCAGTTACGTAACAGCCAGAGAGTCAGTCACAAGTAATTCACAAACTAACAGTACTAGCTAGGCCTGCTATTAATACGCTCATGTGCTCAGTGGCTCAGTGGTGAAGTGGTTAACCAATGAATAACTGGATCTAACATGTATTCATCGAACTACAAGTTCCAAGGACTTCCCGTAGGGGAACTTTGGGGAGCTTTGGGGAAGTTCCGTTATAGCCAAAGCGATGGTTATAAGTCACAATTTAACAGAAAAGGTTTAACGTTTTCGACCAGTTTTGGAAGTTAGAATGCCCGGTGATTGTTGGGAGATAAAGGAAAGACTCTTTGGTTATTGGATGCCTGATCTTTAAATCCTCTACAAACAATTGAATCTGGGCTTTACCTCTCCGAAAAGAAACACTTACTTGTCTGAGTGCTGAGTGACACTATTAATAATTTGATTACCGGTACCAGTACGTAGCCTAATTGTCATCCCTCCCATTATTCATTATTTCTTAAAACTAGAATAGCTCTCATGTTTTATAGTTTCTCAAAGAGCACACCTATGTCTTCTTTCCAGTCACACTTGGAATTAACGCTGGATCGGGACAAGGGCATCAGGTACACGTGTACTGTACAATATCCGTACTCAGAGGCTCAGATGACTCGACTTCCGGAACATGGTAATACATGTCACGAACATCCGATTTCACCACTGGCAAATGGCCACCGACAGCTCCCCCAACCAACCCAGAAAAAGTGGTTTGTTTGTTTACCGGTAGGGTCCAACTTGGACATCGAAAGCTCTGACGAAGTTCCAAGAGTCTACGCGTACTAGTAGCATTGCAAGATTGCAAGAGCCCACGCTTGGCAATTGGCAACCTTCAACACATACATTAAATTTTCTTTTAACGAATCCTTCTTGGCTTCAATCATCCATTCGAGATGGGTGTCCTTCAGATATCCTTGAATCTTTTGTCGTTTTCCCTGTCCCTCCTTCTGCTTGTTGACCACCATGACATTGTGATCAACGGAGAAGTGATTGCTGGATACAAGCCAGCTTATCAAGTGACGGACCATGCGGCCCTCGACCTGGATCAGCAACTGATGACATGGTTGTTGGAGGCGCAAAACCTCACACAAGCCTCTTTGGTCTACCAAAAGGGAGCTCACTCCAAGTCGTATGCTGCCATCACACTGCAGCAGACGACTGGCAAAATCAACAAGAACACTGCCTTTGTGGGGACCAGCATTGGCGGAGAACCCGTCACGCTCTACGCCTATTCAGATTTTGAAGCTGGAGCAACTGAATTGAAACTGCGTTACGCTACCAGTGATATCCAATCCGAGTACTCCTTTTGCCAGGTGGGCAAAAACCCGGAACCGGTCCTGCATGGGTGTCTGACGGCCTTGGGGACTGTTAGTTTGGAGGGTATCCAGAGTGCAGCTCTACCTTATACCTACAACCCTGAAACTGATAATAAGAATGGTCGTACATTGGCCGGGTTCAGCACAGGCGCAGAAAAGAAAATGGGTAAATGTGGACCTCAATGTCCCTACGTGGATTATGCAAAGTACCTCAACTACTTTGGAGAGTTTGATTATGGGAATCAATGGATCATGGCAGCCTTTGAAAAACGGGAAACGAAGTTTTCAATGGGCAATGTGGACTTTCGTCCATATTCCCAGCCAGCACTGCACAAGGCCATTCAAGTGGCTACTCTCAATATGAATGTATGGATGTACGTGATACGGGAATTTGAAGATGCTCTGGATGATTGCAACAAGGGATGTGCTTCGGATCAATGCAATGCTGATAAAGTTAATGCTTGGGACGAAGGCATCGCCTTCTACACGGGATCTCTAGAAGGTGATGATGGTTTGGGTGATGGAGTGTTGGCGTATGCCTTGGCGGACGATCTCTGTAAAGACTTCAAGACATGTGGCGCTAGCGGTGATGTCACGACGGGGCTATCCTATGTGAACCAAGAAGTTTTCTCCCTATCAGATTCCGCCGTAGAACTTTTAATGGCGGAAAAGTGTGCTGAGACACGTTTCTACGTCCAAGAGATTGTGGGTCTCATTACGGTACCTCTGGTTCAAGGCTTGTTGCGGGCAACCTATCAGAGCATGTATGCAGAGGACGAGGAATCCAGGGATATGGCCAAGGGTGAAGCAGCCGCCTTTGCGGCATCCGTAGTTCCCATTCTTCACAATTGCAGCGAGAGTGACGCTGCTATGGTCCAGGAACAGTTGGCTTACACCTCGGATCAGCGAGACTACGTCGCTATCAAGCAAGCTCTGGAGCGTCATTATGAGTGCATGGGTATCACCTGCACGCAAGTTGGTGGCCTCTGGGATCCCAACATCAATGAGTACCGAAAGGATGCGGCTGCTTGCGTTACCCTCGACGAGGAAACTAGCAGTACCAGTTGGCAATGGGCGGCTTTGGGCGTTGGAGTGGGCAGTGCAGCCATGATTTTGCTGCTTGCAGTCTTGCTGATGCGAGAAGAACAAAAAAGTTTGAGACTAAGCAGAAAGTAGATCGCCTATTTAAGAATACAATGATCCTTCATTGAATAAAACACAACAGCGCATTACGACCCAATGTGCTAAACCTTTGCGAGAAGGCTCAAAAGATGAACCTGATAGATCCGGCTGCAATCATAATAGTATCTCCGGATCGAATCATTCAAGCCAGCACCTTTCGAGGTCAGCACCACGCTTCCGAGTGACAGTCTGGGGGACAAGGGAATCGAAGCGCCCTTCGAGACAGCTCAGGTGCAGACGGCCAAGCAAATCAGAAAGGGTGCTCGACCAAGGCAGCAAGCCAGGGCACACCGTATGTATGCATGTAATGGAGCCTCTCAATCTGTTCGAGACGTTCTTATCGACCAAGGAAGATCCGCTCCCGGAAAGCTTGCTGGAGTTGGTGACCTCTTTGCTTGTACGATATTAGTGCTACAAGTTGGCTATAGATACCACCAGTACATGCCGCGTTGTTGTAGTTGCCGGCGGCCGGTTGGTACCGGTACCACACCTTGCGAGAGGACAAGTAGCAGCACCAGTCCACTAACCAGTTCCGTTTGCTTTCACATTTTCTACAGCAACCAAGGCCACATCTTGATGAACAAAAACTGCAACGGGCAGGAGGCTCCAAGATCTTGGATTTGCTCAGGCCTCTGATTTGCCCAGTGCAATTGGAATCTTCACAATTGGAGCATCCAGTCCGAGTGATACTCCGTAGTCCGTAGGCCCAAACTACAGCATCCAGCTGCATCCTCCGAAAGCAAACGACGATCAGCCAATGTACTCGGTAATTCAATGACCAGTACATGTACTCGTACACAATGTCATGTACATGAAGTTGCTGTTTCGTTCATCCCACACAATTGCCTTGGTCAAACGTCAACCAGTGGTCGATGGTCACCTTGTTGTAGATTTCACTGGTCATGTAAATTACTCTTCTACTCAAGCGAAAATGAATACGAACGTCGTTTTCCGTTCTGGCTTCTTTGGAGTCGAGTCAAGTCTTCTTGGCTGGCCCGCTGGCACCGCTGTGTGCTGTGTGCTGGTGTACACTAAGAACAGCATCAGTTCGTTGGGGACTGCGTCAGCTATTAATACCAGGTACAGTTCAAAAATGAGATTTAACAACCATGAGAGCTCCAGAACTTCCCCTTCCCACAATTTTAATACATGTACTAAAGTATGTATCTCCTCTACTACCGTAGCTACTCTTAAACTCGGAGTATAATAGTAGAGTAGGTAAGCTATTACTAGTAGGTACTAGTATTAAGTATTAATACAGGACTTGGTATGCATACCGGTACTCGAGTACTAGTAGTACATTGTACTATGTACTGAGTAGTGAGTATCACAGTACCGAATTTGGTACCAGTTCAATACTCCTACAGTAAAGGTCATAATGTCGTAATACGATGCACCGATGCACCAGTAACATTGGTACTCTGGACTCTGGAGTTCTGGAGTTCGGTACGAAATGTACTCTACTAGCTAGCTACCAGTAGTACTCGTAACCAAATAAATGTACACTTACGTGTAATATTCGTGAATATTGAACAGCTATTGAACTCCCATCTACTGCCATTCAATCGAAAGTCCAATGACGACGAAGAGTGATCCCAGCCAACTGATGTGGCACACCTGAGCAGTTCGTACCCCCATTCTGGATTCGATTCCTGGCGAGTCTCCGAAGCTATCTCCATGGATTGCCTGCAACCAACAACACTTTCGTCTCACAATTCTTGTAAGCACTTTTTTTCTTAACCAAACCCCAAGAAGCCACCTTATTACCAACAGACGACAATGGCCACCACCACTGCCCAAACTCTCGTTTGCTGTGAGCCCAAAGATCGCACTAGCATCTCCACAGCTGCCACCGACAACACATCGTTGCCTGACGTAGAGGATTACAGCGAGGCATCTGAAATCATTGAGGAAGATCTGGTCGAGTTTGATGAGCTCGAGAAGGACTTGCTTCTCTGTTATGATGAAAAACGCAAGATAAAGAGGCAGAACAGCCTGCTCTCTGTGTCTACATCCTCTGATTCGTCCACTAAAAGTGGGAGTCTTAGGTCAACCAGAAGTGAAAACCGCCGGTCGAGCAGGAGTAGCAGGAGCCCCAAGCCCAACCGGAGTCCCAAGCCCACTAGGAGCCCCAGAGTGCAACGCTCTGCAACTGCAACTAGTGTCCTTTCCCGAGAACAAGACAGGCGGGTCAAACTTCGCATGCGACGAGCTTTGACCCTGGAATCGGCACCTGTTCCGAAGCAAAGTACGGAGGCGGAGAGTGTCGAAGCTAGCCATCAAACCCCAGCAGAGTGCCTCCGCGAAGTCCTACATGGTGTCTGTGATTCGGCCCTCAAGAGCGAGACATGGGAGAAGAAGTTTACTGCCATTACCCCGGACCGGCTCGCTGGGTACACGGAGAAGGCTACCCACGCTATTCGCAGTGACCAACTTTCAGCAGTGAAGCAACTGCACGGACAGGGTATTTCCTTCGATACTTGCAATCAGCATGGCGAAAGCATGATCCATTTCGCCTGCAGGTCAGGGCAGCTCGAGATCATCAAGTTTCTGGTTGACGACGCGAAAGTACCTCTTCGAGTTCGAGATGACGCTGGTCGAACTCCCCTGCATGATTTATGTTGGACTAATAAGCCAGACTTTGGGCTTATGAAGTACATCCTGAGTCAGGCACCAGAATTGCTTTTCATCAAGGACAAAAGGGGATTTACCGCTTTTCAGTATATCCCCCAAGGCATTTGTGAACAGTGGTGCCAGTTCCTTCGAGACGAACAAGCCTTCTTGCTTCACCAAGTCAAAGAAAGCGCCTACCACAATGCACGGCACCAGTTGGATGATGCACAAGAACGACTTCAAGCCCTGATGAAAAGAGCAGCCAGCTTTGATTAGACTACATTCATAACATATTACTCTAGCCTCTGAACTCCCTCGTCTACCGATATCATACTACCGGTACAGTAGCACCTGATACGAACCAATCTAAGGTGCCAAGTTTGGCTCTCCAAAGTTCTGAGCTAGCTAGCCAGTCTTCACCGAGCCTGAGAAGCTCGAGTTCTCAAGATCTCTCCCTCTCTTTCATCCCTTGAAGCTTGGCCCGGAGCCGCTTTACAAAAATTTGTCCTGTCAAAGTGCATTCCCGCACTTTTTCGTTTGGTACCGCTCCTTTGATTCTTTAATCTCCACCCGTGGATCCAAGACTTATTATTAGACTAGCTACCGGTAGTGTTCTCATCACTTTTGCTGCATTTTATAATGTACATGAACTGGTAGTACATGTACTCAGCCGGTCTCTACCAAAATTATTGAAGATGGTAGATATTGTTGAAGAGACTAAAGGTAGCGATAGATGTATTACGAATGATGTTATAAGATTATGAGGAAAAGCTACTTTGTTGTCTCTGGATCTGTAGATGAGTGGAGGCTAGATTCCGGAACCGGACGGTGGAGGAGCATACCGTCAGACGGCCGAATCACCAAGCACGCCTACAGCCTCTAACTGCAGTAAGGGCGGAAGATAGCGTGACCGCGTTTGACTAAGTGTGAGTCTATCCGAGATATGCTGCTGGCTGGACATGCTATTCAGCATCATTCTCTTTTCCAGGGCGCCAATATACTTGGAATTGGCCCTGTTGTAAGCGATCTCTGATCCAATATAAGCGCATGATCGATTGCTTTGGATCGTCTGTTGTTTGACTGTGTTAAGGGCGAGTCCAACGGCCAACCTCGTTGTCGGTTTTGGAACGGGGGTGGCTGGTTGTGGATGGGCCCATGTCGTCCAAGTTGTGCGAGTGCAAACTCCCGGCATTGTAGTAAGACTGCCATTCTGCTTCCGTACTGAGGAACACCATGGTAGCAATGGAGCTGATATTAGGGATGGCTCCGTTGTGGGATGAGCTGTCCGCTGGTTGGACTGGTTTGGTTTTTATGTTAGTCAATAGGATGAATGGCCTCCACTGCTATACGTGGCTCGTTCAGAGGTAGATCATCACTGGGGTGAATGATAGGACAGCCGCGTTGCAGTACTACTGGGCGTCTGTGGGAACAGCAATAGCAGAATTTACGCAGGCCTCATGGCCAGTTCCTTGTCTGGCATGCTATGCCCAAGCTACTAACACAGTTAGTCCAGCTGCCTCCATAAATATGAGGTCCTATGATTCTTGAGCTGTTGGTGGTCTTTTTTTGTGGAGAGATGGGGTAGTGCAGCTGGTTTGAGCTGGGGTCGGCTCCAAATTGGCGTAGTGCATGTATGAAGTAGGGGCTCTGTTTGGTTGGATGTTCGAGAACGGCTAGCTCTTGGTGATGTACCCGGCAATGAAGGTCACGTTCTGTGGTAGCCCAGTAGGTAGACCACAAAAGCTTCCGCCAGTCCCTCATTTGTATTGGGCTGGAGTGTCGATGATTGGGCATTCCGGCACTTGTACGGATCGAAATCACTACACCGAGGAACATGAAGGCCTGGGGAGTGTGAAGAGCGTGGTGTTGGTTGTGACCATTTTGATCTAGAATAGCTATCACTTGCCATAGGTGCGTCCGCTGGGTACATCCATACATGCCTTTTTCTATTCATACAATGTATCCTTATGATTGGAGTCAGTCGATCGCCATAGGTCACTGGGAATGTCATCTACACGAATACCGCATGTATTCCTATCGTCAGGGTGTTAGATAAAAATCTTTTATTTCAGACAGAAATTGGCAATCGGGAGTGATAGACCGTTAGTAACATTTTACGGGATGAATCCGGATTTGGGTAAACTTCACCGTCTTATTCAATGCGGTTGCCCTCGACGGTCCATTGGACTCGTTTCTTTACCAATTTGTGTGGGCGGTCTTCGGTTACAAGTCGAGCATATGTGGTTTTTTTATTGTGTTGCACCTGGTCTTTGGTGATGATGTAGCATGTGTTGGTTCCTCTGTCGGGGTGGGCGTCGGTGCCTTGGCAACATCGACCAATCGTCAAAACATGTTCCCATATTCCCTCAAATCGTCTAAGTCTGGGACGCTCCGGACCGGAGGTCATTGACGCGTTGCAGGACTGCGGATCGGAAAGGGGACGCTGGGAAACTTCAACTGTTAAAATTAGCATGGTCTCGTGCTTTTACTCTTTTGGGATCGGGGGAGCCTAGAAGATCGTTGATTGGTGTTGGCCTAGATGCGATCGATCTTCATGCACCGGAGTCATGCGCTTGCTTGGGGGTCTTGGTAGCGGGATGGCAATCGTCTCCACTGGACCCCGGGTGGTTATGGTCCCTAACCATCCTTGCACCCCTAAGCCCCCTGGGGACGGGGGACTCTTGGATAGTGGATTGTTCTAGATGAACCACTCTAACGAGCTAAATTGGGCGTGCCAATCCTTGTAAACAGCTGCTTGGATACCTGCTGTGGTGGCAAGTACATTCGGAAACCATTCAACGATTCATATCGGGCCGTAATCACCATCTTGAAGCACCGGGATACGAGTCCAGCAGCCACTACCAGCCTCTTCGCATGGGGGCCCATGATCCTCGATTCCCTGGTGCGTGGCATATACAAATTCGGGTGAGCCATGGTCGGTAATCGAAATACCGGGACTGGGCAACCCAATTTGGTTACTCTGGACCCCGAAGAATGAGTCGGATTTGGCTGCGATAAGGCTGGGCACCTATAGTCATTTGGAATTGGGGCACAGCCGCAAAATCGCAAATGAATGGTTTTGCGTCGGATGCTCGTTCGGCTGGCGTGGCGGTCTACATGCCGGTGGGCTAAAGTTGAATCATTTCGGATGATAAGGTCTTAAATATTGAGCATTCGTGACTACGATTAGTGCTGGTAAAATCCAGCTGACAATAAACGCTGCTTCGTTGAAGCTGAAAAAACTCCGCGTTCGTTTTCATTTTGGTCCATAATGAATGGGATAGCTGTAAAAGACAAATAATATGCATGCCTTGTCTGAGTAAGGAATGTCGGCCGTTTGGTCGTTAAATGCCGGTTGGTTCACGTCAATCATGTGGCGAACACTCTGTCGTTGCCTTGGTAGGCTGGCGGAATAACATTTGAATCGGTCATTTGTTTGGCAGTAGGTTTTGGTTTGGTTCCCCGCGTTGTGGTCCCATGTCCTTAGTATTCCTTGATTGGGTGGTATCGGAGGCCCTTTTGTGTTGAGCCTGGTAAACCTGTATATAGTGCCTCGACTGCATTTGAGCGTTGAGGATGCGGGTTGCCCAAGTAGCTTGACTGAAGGCTACCTTTTGGGCTTTGGTGGGATCGAAGTGTGCTGCGTTGGCGAGGTTGTGGGTCGGTTTGATTGTGACCGAAGCTGCTTGTTTAATTGGATCTATCGGTGGTAAACCGGGTGGGTTGTCTTTAGGGATGTGCCATAGGCCTGTCTGGGGTGTTCGGTAGTCCGTGATAATGCATTGTGTGTTGTAATGGACCTTGACCGTGGTGTTGTTAAAGGTGGCTGTGCATCCGCTATCGCAGAGTTGTCCTAGCGAGATGAGATATCCTGAGCCATGTTTGATTTCTTTGAATAGATGAGCTTTACATGCTGCATGTGGTATGTGTGGTATGGTGATGTCTCCTTCATTGGTGGATGTCATGGTGGCTCCTTGTGCTACTACGGCTGTGATTGGGTTGGTAGTGGTGCGTTTGTTTTGACAACTATCATTCCACATTAGAAAATTAGACGTGGCTGCACTATCTAATGCACCGTAATTGGTGTTTTTAATTGGTGGTGGGAGACCTAACGATCGTAGTGTCTTGTGAACGTGGTCTAATATTTTAATACTGTTAGGTTAGCTTCCCTGAAATCATTTCCGGCGGCTGTATCGTTCGTTCGCCTCCATTTGTTTTGTGCGGTGGCCTTGATGTTGTGGCCCTCCTTGGGGAAGTTGCACGTATCACTGTTGTGGCTTGGGTGTTGGCAGTAACCGAGCCAGCACCAAATCCCATGCATCGAGTCGGCTCCGTGAACAGCTCTGGTACGAGCGTGCGGTTGGCGCAATCGGTGGTGGTGGGGGTTGCGTTTGCTGCTTGGGATTCTCGAAGTGACTCTTGGACGATCCCGGTGATCGTGGCTATGTCGATCATTTGTGGATGGGTGAGCGTAGGAGTCCCGGTGGTAACGGTTTGGGTGTCCGGGATAGTTGCGTTGGCTCGTTGGTGGTAGCCTGCGGCGGTGACAGTGGTTTCGGTCTGGCGGACATTTTCAGCATCACGAAAGAATTCTTTGAAGTGGGTGAGGTTGCGGTTTTCCTGGTGTAAACGCTTTTTCCATTCTCGGATGGGATGAATGAATAGGCCCGTGGCTTGTAGAGTGGCTATTCCGGCGCTGACAGTGTTGCGGTCACTAATGACATCTCCGCCTTCTACTGAGAAAGCGATGCAGGTGTCAATATTATCGAAGAGTTCCTCAATGTCTGTGGGTGGAGTCCAAGTCTGGGTGAGGAGTTCACGATTTGGCAAGGAGATCAGTATCTGTGATTTTTCCGTATGTGGTTACTAGATGGTAATGATGTCAAATGGCTGGTGTTGCCGTATCCCACATGCGATCTTTGAGGGCCTTGTGTAAGTATCGTTAACGGCGTCCAAAACTTGCTGGAGGATCTGGGCCTCTGTTTTGTGGTATAATCCATCGCATCATCATTTTGTGTTTGGTCGTGGCGGTCATGATGTTGGTGGCGTTGGCAGCATTTACGGGTTTGTCTGGTTTGTTCGGGACGACGAATGCAACGTTGCCTTGGGATGCTGCAGTGTAGGCTGCTTGGCCAAGATGATGTAGGCGTGGCCTATCTGCCATCACCGTCCTACTGGAGATAGCTCTGGTTTTTGCAAGAACCTGAGAGATGAGGAGGGATAGCTTCCTCTGTCAGGTTTGCCAATGATTGTGTGAGGATGGGGTGTGGATTGCCTCAGTTGGTGTATGTGGTGGTCATTGTAGGAGTAGGGTAGAATTGGATTTGAGTTGGGCGACACGGGTATTTTTAGTTCCCTTTGTCGGACGTTAAAGCCTGTGTGTCTAGGTGTTAGTGGGATTGATTGAGGTTGTGTGGTGTTGTTGGCTATAGCGTATCAGCTGGTAGCATCAGTTCGGTATCAGTGTCGTTCCGTCGTCGTTCGTCGATAGAGGTGCGTTCGTCGATAGAGGTGCCGTTCGTCGATAGAGGTGCGTTCGTTCGAGGATAGAGGTGTGGTGTTCCGTTCGTCAAGCGATAGAGGTTCGAGGATAGAGGTTCGTTCGAGGATAGAGGTTCGTTTCGTCGAGCGATAGAGGTGCGTCGTGCCGTTCGTTCGATAGAGGTGCTTCGTGCTGTTCGATCGATAGAGGTGCGTCGTGCCGGTCGATCAGTGTAGCGGATCGGTGGTGGTATCGGTTGTATAGAAGGATCTTATAACATCTGTTGAAGAGACTAAAGGTAGCGATAGATGTATTACGAATGATGTTATAAGATTATGAGGAGAAGCTACTTTGTTGTCTCTGGATCTGTAGATGAGTGGAGGCTAGCTAGATTCCGGTTGACGGTGGACGGTCAGACGGCCAGAATCAGCAGATATTATTTATTTCACCATTTAAACGGTAATATTCTGGAACGTTCTTCGAAAAACAAAGTTTCCGGAAGCAGGACCCACATGAAATTGCAATTTGATTTGTGGCTTCCCATTGGCCATGGCAACGATGATGGCTGAGTTCGGCACATAAACTCTGGCGGCAAGCAAATTCGCAACACATAGATCGGGCTCATCACTCTTGATCCAAACATCCAAACCAAAAGCAGATACTTTCAATAACCAAGCAAGAAAGTCGTCACATACCAGATACCCTGGAACTTCAACGTTGCTCTTTCGTCTCATTTATTTTCCAGTTTCTTATTCCAAGCAACCCATCCGGCAATCCACGTATTTGCTTTCTCCCAATCAATAATACAATATACAGTACTGTACCAAGCAAGCAAGATGTTTTCTGTTCGCGCCCTTTCGTTGAAGCCAACCAACTCTGGTCTGAGGAACCGTGCTGTTTCCTTGATGAGCCGTCGTAAAAAGTCGGCCTTGACGACCAAGGACACGGAAGTTGTGAGCTCCAATACCAGCAGCAGCGGTGTTCCCGTTGCCAAGTGTTTGCTGGCGGCAGCTGCTGGAGTGGGAACTGTCTCGGCGGTGGCTGCCTTGGTGGAGAATTCCACGGCTTCGTCAGTCCCAGCATTTGATCCCAAGGGCCAACGTTACGATGCTGAAAGCTTTGGAGGACGATTCTCTCGTATGCTCTTGGCGTGTGACCCCAGTCTCTTGATGTACACGGAAGAACAGGTTCGCGAGAGCCAACAGATGGTTCTGGACTACCAGCAGTTCTTGGCCAAAAACAACAATGATCCTGCCGCACACCGTCAATTGTGGGAAGCAAAGCGTGTTTCGGAGTCTGCCGTGCATCCTGATACAGGAGATGTCATCCCACGCCCCTTCCGAATGTCAGGCTATGTCTTTTACAATGGACCCGTCTGTGTCGCCATGGTCGCTTCCCAATCCACCTTGCCTCTCCTCTTTTGGTCATGGATCAATCAGTCGCAGAATGCACTAGTCAATTACTACAATCGCAATGCTGCATCCACCATGACCAACGAAACACTCGCCAAGAGTTACGCCGCTGCCGTGGGATCGGCTCTCTGTGTCGCATTTGGATTGGCAACAGTCATTCAAAAGCGATTCGATGCACAAAAGGCAAAATCAATGCTGCGATGGGTCGCATTCCCCAGTGCCGTCGTCGCATCGTCGCTCAATTGCTACATTGTACGATCGCCGGAAATGGATTCCGGTATTCCTCTCTTGGATCAACATGGCAATGATGTATTGCCAGGAGAAACCAGTCAAGAGGCTGCCACACGAGGTGTTCATTCCACGACACTGTCTCGTGCTCTGTTGCAGGCACCTGTCTACTTTTTGCCACCTCTTCTCGTGTCCAGTGGACCGCTGAAGCAAGTCGTCACCAAGAATCCTGCCTTGACCGTTCCTGTCACGACCTTTTTGCTATTGGCGTCCTTTGGAGTGGGACTACCCGCCACGGTCGCAATCTTCCCACAGATCGCCGAGATCCCCTCGGAGCAAGTGGAAGACAAGTTCAAGCATTTGCGAAACCCCAAGACACAACAACCCTACCAGGCATTCTATTACAACAAGGGATTGTAAAAGCCGAATGTCGTCGTTTGTTTTTCACTCCTTGCATGCAAGGTTTTTGTTCATGGTACAGCCGCGAACCAAAAAGAAGTGGATGTGCCTTGAGACCAAAAGAAGATTGATCGAATGTGTAACTTTAATAGCTAGTACTTTATTGCAACGTTTGTTTTATTGCTGTAGCTATGCCAAAAGATGAAGCACCTTCGCCCTCTGTGGGCTTTGCTGCCTTTACGGTACCCCTACTGGCTTTGATAGCTGGTATGGCTGGGCTCATGGCAACACAGTTCAGGAGCAGTCAGTCATCCACTTTGTAAAGATCCCAACCAAACAATCATCATAGTCTTCGAAATCCTGCCCTCCCAGATCCATCGGCCCCATCGGGCTGCTCTCTCGGTGCCAAGTCCGCTTGTTGACTCAACTCCGTCAAACACTGTTCCAGTCTGTGCAGCACCAACGAAATATCTTGTACTAACCCACTGGACAGTGGCTTGGCAGTGCCCAACTCGGCAAATGCCTGTTGCTCCACAAATCCTGCCGCCAATAGTAGCCCACGTGCCGGGGTGAGCCAAATACCCTGGGCAAATTTCTTGTTGGAAATACGAATACGTCGGTAGCTTGAATTGTCTGGATCCATGGCAATGTTTTTCAAGTATTTCATCAACATGGTGGCTCCCGGATTGTAATCAAAGTACGATAGTCTTTTCATTTGCAGCAAGGTCCACGTATGCGCCTGGTTGGGATTGTGGAAGTGATGCTTGGCCGGATGTGGTATGACGGCATCGTCAATGCTACAAATGTAGGAATCTCGAAGAGCTTCCGGAGTAGGACCAGTAATGTTGAATCGCTGGACACCCACCATGGGATGTTCGTCTTCAATAGTTGGCACTTCGTCCAAATGAGGAATGACACGCTCTGGAATGTAATGCACCAGGAGTGGCTCTTCTGGCTCCCCCGAATCTGCCAATCGAAATACCCAGGGATGTTCGACGTAGGTTGTTTGATACCATGTTTCTCCTCTGGAAATGGATCCTTTGAAATCTTCACGTCCCTGGTAGTTGATCCAGTATACATTGATTTTCATGGAGTAATGATTCGTGACTCTCAGGGCCACTTTTACTTGTCCATTGCGACTCTTGGGAACGTACGGAGGAATTACGTCCACGCCGTCGGTCCTTCCAACATTGTATTGTCGAAATAAACTGGTTTCAACGTCATACCAGCGATGGAAACCTTCCATTCCAGGATGATAAATGGATTTGTTTCGGAATTGGATGGGTTTGGGAGCCTCTTCCACAACCGGGGTGGCACTACCGGTACCGGTACTAGTATTCCCATTGTTTGTTTCTGTTTCGTTGGCTGCGCTGCTAACGCCATTGGAATCTGTTTCTTCGTTCGTAAGGTCTCCATTTTCGTCTGGATCCTCGCTTTCTTCCTGTTCATCTTGTGTGGAGTCCTCTTGTGTTCTGTCTTCCTTTTCTAAGGCTGTGTCATTTATTTTGTCATCACGATTGTCGTCTATTTGTTCATTTTCATCCGTTTGGTCAGCATCATCAGCATCAACAATGTCATTTTCTGGTTCCTCTTCTACAAGGCTTGGCCCTTTTAACTCTGTGTATTGCATGGTCATGACCTCTTCTTCTTCTTCTTTTTGGTATGGTGCCTCTTGAGCTGGACCTTTCGCCGTTCCCATCAGGTACTCCAACACCATGGCAATCGCTGCCGTCACGACAATTCGTGTCAACCAAATCTTGAGGAATGATTCTTCATGGCTACTGGTACCATCTTGGGTCAAGAAGGATTCTGTCATCTTGTTTGTCTCTTGTATCCTTGGTCTACTAGCTACGGTAGTACAGTCGACAGAAGCTCTCTTCTCGAACAGTTGCTTGCCAGTTGCAGCAGTTGTGGGATTTGTTGCTCGTCATCGCTTTTCAGACAGTAGATCTTTATAATGAGCCATCCAAGCTGTTATTGAAAAGAGTTTCTCCGAGAAAATTAAGTCAGCAAAGGGTGACCACCGAAGAATCTCCGTCCCGAGCCGGTGACCACGAAGTGCCAAATCGCATTCTTTTCAAGCTTGCGAGCCACAATCACAAGGCACAAGCCACAACCCGATTGATACTTTAAAAAAAAAAAAAAAAAAAAAAAAAAAAAAAACAAATGGAAGGTGTCGCACGTTATTGTTGCATGAGATAGCAGTTGTAGTACTGGTACTGGCTTGCTAGTATGACATGACATTGTATGAGCAGAGCACCGCGAACAGCAGGACATCATCAGTTTCGTTGTCAGGCAGTGACGATGACGAGGGGAACGATCAAGTCGCCATAGAAGAAGACTGGAGCCATCAACGGAACAGGCTCTATGATCGAGAGGATCAACGGCAGCTGTTGCTGGACCGCTATTACCGCGTAAGAGATTGTTTTCGAACAGACAAAGGAGAGCCTTCGCAACTTGTTTTGATAAATGGAAAGTCAGGTATTGGGAAGTCTGCTTTGGCAATCAGCATTCGGGAAGACATTCTTTCCGATGGAGGGTTCTACATTTCAGGAAAGTTTGTGCCAGAATCAGACAACCAGCAGTCTCATCAGCGACAACCATTCGCTCCCTATGTCAGCGCTCTCAACGAATTGGCACTGCAGATTTCAGATCGAGAAAGTCTACTTCAAAAGATTCGAGAAAGACTTGCTGGCGATGAACGAGACTTTCGGGCAGAGGAACTGCACTTGTTACTTCGAGATTTGGTCCCTTCCATGTCGTCACTCCTGCTGCCTTCAGATGATGCTGACAAGGCCGTCATCACAAAATCTACACGACAAAAAGCAAATGCAAAGACACATGCGTTCACAGTCTTCTTCCGTCGCTTTCTAAATCTATTCCTGAGCTGTGCAGATGCTCCTCTCGTGATCCTTCTAGATGATATCCAAAGAGCTGATCCCGATGCTTTGCTTCTCTTGGAGTCTCTGCTACTGCCGACACCTCCAAACTCCAGTGAAACTGAAGACAGCAACCGCAACGAGTACCCTGGTCTCGTGCTCATGGCAACTTGCCGGTCCAACGAGGTGGCATTTCGAGATCCTCTTTCGGAGATGCTGCGACGAGTCGAAGACAACGGAACTCAAATTGTCGATATCAGACCAGCAAAACTGGGAATGGACGCCATCTCTCAAATGATTGCCGATTCCACTGGACTGCCGTCACATGATTGTCATCCAATGGCATTGCTTGTCATGCAGGAAACAAAGGGAAATGCCTTGTTTGCACATCAGTTTATTCAATCGCTCAACTGTCGTTTGGAAACAATGGAAGGAGATGACCTTGACGACAACCTTAGCAGTGGAGGATCCGAGTCGGAAGAAGAATCCAAACAGAGCGGTTTGTCCAATTCAACAATCTCAGATCAACGAATAGCCCGCTGGATAGCTCGGCAAATGAAACGATTGCCGGAAGTGGCACAGTATCTGCTCAAAGTGATATCATGCCTCGGAGGACAATTCGATCTACTGCTCCTAGAACGAACTTGTAGCCTGTCTGCGAGTGAAGTGCAGCGGGCCCTAACGATTTGTGTTGCTCAAACGTTCATCCACTACGATTCTGACCAGCAAAGAGGAGAAATGACACACGACAAGTTCCTCGAAGCCGCTGCTGCCCTCTTGTCAGCAAACACTTCAGAACGGGCACTCTTTCATCTGCAGTTGGGACGCAATCTACAGGAGAGCTGCGCTTCAGACAACAGCATCATGCAGACATATCAAATTCGAATCGTGGACTTGATGTTGGTGGGAAAAGAGGAGCTACACAATTCACGGGAAAGAGAAAACTTGGCACTCTGGTGCTTGCAAATAGGAAGAGAAGTTGCAATGAATTCTTCCTTTGCCGCATCTTGTGCCATTGACTACTTTGAGCGTGGTCTTGAGTTGCTCAGTCGACGACGCTGGAGGGATCAATACGACCTCAGCTTGGCTCTCACGAATGCAACCGCTGAACTAGCCTATTGTCAAGGGAATCACAGTCGTGTCCAAACGTTAGTAGACGAAGTACAAGCCAACGCCAAATCTTTCATGGATCAAGTCCAAGCATGCATGACTTCTATTCTGTCTCTCGGCGCACAAAGTGAATTTGACAAGGCCATTGCTCTAGGGCAGAATGTACTCGAGCAACTAGGACATCCGTTGCCTCGGAGGATTGGATTGTTTGGTGGTATTCACCGAGAGCTGTCCAAGACCAGGAAGATGTTGAATGGGTTTGAAGAAAGCGACATTTTGAACCTTAAACCTATCAAGAATCCAAAAGCCAAGGCCGCCATGACTGTTATACAAATATTGCATCCCGTATTTGCGTCAAGCTATCCGCCATACACGGTGTTTACCGGATCGCGTCTAGTACGTTTGACTCTCCAATTTGGGTTCTCACCAACGAGTAAGTGTGTCTTCTCGAGCTGCTTGATATCAAAGAAGGCCAACTAACTTTTGTTGTTCTCTTGCTGGCTCGTACGTCCAGGCGCCATTGGTTTTGCACTATACAGTCTAACATTAACACGCTTGGGGAATTACGGGGAAGGCAAAATCTATGGAGAATTGGCGGAGAGGCAAACTGAGATGCACAACTGTCGAGATTGTGAAGCCAAAATTTTCTTGACCTTGGGGATGGGGCCAACGTTTGCGAATAGACCGTTCCCTGGTGTCTTGAGCCATTTGCAACGATCCCACGTGAAAGGCCTACAGACGGGTGACATCGAGGTAAGCTGCTGGGATTCGGCATCACTGTTTCTAAATCACTGATGTTTGGATGTTTTGTTCCCTTTCTGCTGCAGACGTCTATGAGGGCGGCGGCTTGCTATGTCTGGATCCGATTCATGAGCGGCGCCCCGTTGCTTGACGTGAAGCGGGCATTGATTGAAAGCATGAGTATGTGTGATGACCACGGCAGTTCGACATCCAAAGGTTTTGTGTCACCCTGTGATATGATTTGCACGGCCCTGATGGGGAAAACGCAGGAATCGTTGAGTATGGATCGAGTTGGAAGCCTTTGTCGAATGGAACCCAATGGACCGAAACTTTTCTGCACTCTATGTGGCTTCTTGGTCGCTGGAATGTACTTGAACAAGCGTGACTTTGCACATCAAGTGACCATCGAGCTCTACAAGCGGAGAAAAGCGTTTCGAGATGTGGGTCCGTTTTTAAGGTCACACTGCACATTTTGGCAAGCCGTTGTCTTCGCTTCGCTGGGAAGCAGCAGGAAGTGCACTCGAAGGGCCAGAAGACTGCTGGCCAAGTTGCTAAGATGGGAGGCGTGCAATCCTCCTATCTTTACTGGAAAGGTTTGTTTGGTCGAGGCGCTGCTCGATGCAAATGCTGGTCGGAAGGATCGCGCCCTCTCACTTTTCGAGGAGGCTGTCCGTCATTCTGAAAAGCATGGATACATTGGTGAACAAGCGCTTGCCCTCGAAAAGGCTGGGATGATGTTGGTTGACATTGCGTCTGCAGCCGATGCGATAACGTACTTGGCGAAGTCGCGTGAGATTTACCGGATATACGGAGCGGCGGCCAATGTGCCGCGGCTTGACGAAGCGATATTATTAGTAGAGCGATCAATCCCCCAATAATATTATCGACGAAAGACTCTCTCTTCGTCTACTAGCCAGTTGCATTGCATCGGTTTTAAAATCGAGTTGGGTATGTTCGTATGCCCTGATCGCCGTCCAGGAGTGGGAAGACTCGAAGGGCTTAGACGTGGAGTACGGCAACTTGCAGAAAAGGTCCAGAAGTGGCCTGGTGGCCCTGAAGTTGGTCGGGTTGTGAAGTGCAATCAGGAGTCGGACCTAGCAAGCTAGCGAGGAGTGGGGCCTGAAGAAGAACCAAGGGTAGGCTCTGGTGTGGGACCTGGATTAGGTCTAGGGTAAAAGGCCCTGGAGTCGGTCCAGTTGCCCCGTAGCAAGAATAGGCACAAGATTGGTGCTGGGTTTGGGTCTTCGAGTTGGGAATGGAACTGTTTGGTTGGGGGGGGTCCAGCTACCGGTTGGATGTTGCGGTACCGGCACGGTACGGATTGGGGGGCGCTCCAGCTAGCTTGTTAAGGACCTAACTAGCTAGCTGTAGCTTTCCACAATAAAACCTTCTCTGTTATTTTTGCGGTTCCTCGTTGGAGCCTCAAAAGATTTTGGACGGCCACGACGCACGACGGCTCTGGGAATCTGCTGTCAATTGCTGGCTATACTAGCTACCGGTAGCCTTCTAGAGATTGTGGATTGTGGTACAGTACTTGATGGGTGGTTTGCCGTGGATCTTCTGGTAGAACTGGCTTTCTGTTGTTTGGAGCCTACGAGACAACGATTGATTATTAATAGCGCCTTCTCAGAACAAGCCTACGCTGTACCGGAAAAGAAAGAATTGACAGTGACCATGATTGTGGTATTCGTAGTGGACACGTCTCCTTCAATGGGGCAACCCATTGCTCCGTCCAGGGGCAAGGGAAATCATTCCATGCTATCTCGCCTTGACCTCGCGAAGATGGCAGTCGAAGACCTGGTTAAAGGGATGAACCGCCGAGTACAAGAACACAACGTCTTTTTACAGCACCAACCACCCGCCGTGCAAAAGAGCATGGTTCAGATTGGCCTGGGCTACTGCCCTGCCAACCAGTACCTCTTGCTCAGTACCAGTCGTCAGCATACAGATCAACCTGCCACTGCTGCTTGTGGAGCAGGCGGTCGTTTGTTGGTTGGATTCGGCCCTGATAACATTTATGGCAGCAATCACCATCAGCATGGAATGGACAGCAGCCAAGCCATGGGACACGATCCCATGCACTCGGGAGATGGATCTATGCACGGTGCGTCGAGCAACGCTGCAAGTTTTCAGAGAGAACTGAAACAATTGCAGGCAGCCTCATGGGATCCCTCCAAAGCAACCGGTAAAAATAAAGGCTTTCCCGACGATGCAGGAGGGGCGGGAGGATTGAATACTGCCTTGTCAGCAGGATTGCAGCTCTTGTCACGATATCGATTGCAGGTTCGAGAAACAGAAAATTGGGCTATGGGTCGCTTGCCGAATCCTGCCATGGTTCTTCCCAATGGAGCCTTTGCCTCTCATGCGTTACAGTCGGGCTGTTTGGTATTGCTCACTGATGGAGCCTGTCTGAGGAAGCCACCGGCTGAAGGAGGTGGCTCTCTACAACTACAACCTGGAAACATGCCCTTGCGTGAATGGTATAAGGAACCATTTCGTTGGGACCAAAGAATTGTGTGCTTGGGTGTCGGTGGTGCAAGTCAAAATAATGTCTCCTCAAGTCAATTTCTACATCCTAGGCTGAGAGCCCTCTGTGAGGTAACAGGAGGATGCCTCACCTTGTTGCAATCGACAATATCACTGCCGACCATGACAGAGCGTTTGCTCCGTACGCTGGCGCCGCCTTTGCCTAGAGAGCTCCCCATGGCCGATCCACTCAAAAGTCCTGTAACTGCCGGCCACTCAGCCACCATTTCAACGAATCCTCCCAATGGAACTTCCTCATTTATCAATGGTGGTCCTGTTTGTTGCTTTCAAGCCATTGAGGGTGACATGGATGGAAGTGGTGGTGCAAACCTGTACCGTGCCATGCTACTCTATGTACCCTGTCCATCTCCTCAGATGACTCCTACAGACGTACCAGACACGATCATATTTCATCCACCAATGTGGTGCATTCCGGAAAATTATTTCCCAAACAGAAAGTTGGATACACTGCCTCCACGATCCGCCCAACCGTTGCTAATGATATCGCGCTTTCCTTCCAAAATGGGTAACAAGTCCTTTGAACCAACCATACTCATGAAACAGCTGAATCGGCTAGACCAGCTCATTCTGAGCACGCGACAATTACAACAATCTGCACAGCCTGGGAATCAGGCTCCCGCCGTCACCGTAAAGATGCTCCATCGAGATGTATACATTTGTGAGTGGGTATCGGTCGATGATAGACCTCCCAAAGCACCCCAACCTAATGTGTATGGCGGCAGTGAATACTATCCAGTCATTGTGCAAGACGCAGGTCGTCCTACCAATGATGACACCAACTATCTTCATATTGGTATTCTACATGCGCCATCGTCAACGTCTACGTTGGCAACGTCGACGCAGTCCGCTTCGTCGCGGCCATTCAGTACTCTGACAATGCTTCCGCCAGAGCCTCAGATATTAGTGCCACTTTTGCTCAAAGCAGCCGATGCAGAGCATCGAGCCTTCAAGAAAGCAACACAAGGAAACAGCAACATGACTGCAGAAAACATGGCAGCGGTCAGTCGATCTGTACAGGTCGACGAAACCTGGAAACAAGACTTGCGCAACTATATTTCGCGCCTTCCGCCCTATTATCAGGTTGCACTGAAGCGAGGCTTGCGATCGGTGCTGCCAACAAGTCTGCACCAGATCCTCGCGACAGCTTTGGCAAACGAAGCACCATCAGGGGGCGGAGGTGCAGATGGTTCAATGTCCTCGTCATCCTTGTCTATGCACTGCTACTCAAAGGCATGTTTTCAGAAGATTCGTGGCGCCGAGCAAGTGTCACGGGACAACAACGAACGATTGGAACGACAAGAAGTAGAGCTTCGAGGAGTGTCAAAGCTAATGGATTCTCCACATCAGCAGCAGCAACCTCAGCCACAGCAGACTTCATCGCGGCCACAATTGCAGCGTAGCAACAGCCAAAATAACTTGGAGGTTGGGTATGGACAGTACGATCCGAGGTCGAGCACAGAAAGTTTCTTGTCAGCGCTTCGATCATTGCCAGCGCCTTGGCTGGTTGGTGTCGATTCCAAGAAGCGCAAGCGTGACGGTGAGACTGCGAAAAATGATACACCGACAGGAAAGGGCAAACTAAAGAGCGACACAGCAAAGTCTTCGAACGCGGCGAAAAATGATGTGGCACCCGCCAAAAGCGACAACGAGGACATTCACGCATACCATACGAGAAAGCCCAATGCCATGGAAATTCTCGGTGATTTACCCGCAGACTGTTTGATGGCCTACTACGAGTCGCGGCGACGATGGATCTTTGGCGGGTCCGGTCTCACAACAAGAGGCTTAATAGTCGAGGGAGTGAGCAATGACGGTGGCAACGTACAACGTTGTGGCGCAAATCCGAATGATTTCCAGGATCAATCACTGTTGTCTTTTGCTGGAGTGGGAGTATCGACTTTGAATGAAACAACTGTTGCGAAGATGGGAGACTACCGCGAGCGTTTACTGTGGTCTCGTGCACCAGTAGTTGGCTACGGTTCTAACGACTCCTGTGGGGTGGCATCTACAACTGCAGCGGATGGGTCGCCGAAATGGTCTGTAGACGACGATGCACTACCCTTGACTTTCTTTGATCCGAAGACAGGAGCATTTGTTGACTCGGTGCAGACCAGAGTGCGCGCTCGATTGATGGTCAATTTCGGAAACGCCTACAAAGACAAGAGAGCTGATAGTCTCGTCCCTGAGAAGTACCAGAATCAGCGCCCGTCGAACCACCACCATGACACAACTGGCGAAATTGCCACGCCACCAGGATCCCCTCCACACGATTCATACTCCTCCAGTGTCGAAGAAGGAGAAGCAATTTTCACCAAATCGCCGCCACCGAAGTCGCCTCCGCATTCCAGCAATCTTTCGTTGTCTCCGCGACCACCACCGGCAAAGCCGCCGAAAGAGGACAACAAAGACAGCAATAGCGTTGGAAGTACAGCAACTAGCGAACCGGACGATTCGTCTACCGGCAGTTCTGGGCTGCCACCACCTCCCCCAACCAAACGAGCAAAACTAGAAGGAGAATTCAAGGCTTCATTGAAGCCAACTCCAAAGCAACCACCTAAGAAGCAACGACCCAAGCCAGGAATCTCCAGCGACAAGACTCCCCTAGTATCCACACCAATGACACCGCCAACAGCCCCTCCCAAGCTTAAATCAAGCCCAGGAAGTGCACCTAGCAGTAGTTCTTCTCCAAGACCGCCTCCTCCACCAGTAAAGTCACCCAAGCCAACGCCGGGACCTCCACCCAAGGGCACAACTGCCAAGAGACCTCCTCCTCCACCAGGGACAAAACGCCAGCCTCCGCCCCCTTCGTTAAACAAGAAACCTTCTTTTAGTCTGGCCCCATCCAAGCCACTACCGTCGTTTCCACTGAGGCGACCCTCGAGCCTTCTCTCTGGTGCGAGTATAGGCCAATCGTCATCCACGGACAGCGCCGATGGCGGCGGCGGCAAGTCGTTGCCAGCCCCGCCTCTTCCTAAACCAACCAAGCTCGAAGCTACGACATCAGGTGGCAGTGTGGGTAGTGCATCGTCAGCGGCGGGCGGTGGACCCATCAAGCCTCCACCTCCCAAACCGAAGGCTTCGAGTGCCCCTCCTCCACCGAAGCGGTCAAACCCTGCCAAACCCCCACCGCCCAAGCCTCCTCCACAACAGCAACCGCCGCAACCGCAACCAACGTCGGAGCCCACCAAGACTTTGGTGTACACGGAGAGGGACAAGAAACCGGATGTGGAACTTCCTGCCGGATGGATGTGTGTATGGTCAAAGAGCCAAAAACGTTGGTACTTTTTTGACACCAGAAGCAACCGCAGTGTTTGGCAATGGCCTCCGCCAGCTGGTAGTATGTAGCATGGGCAAAATATTGATGCAAGAAGTTAGTAGAGTTACAATGTTGGTTATAGATAGACATTCTAGTAGTAGAGTCAAAGAAAGGTGATCTCGCGCAGATACTTTCGTTTGTGAAGGCTTGTCCCAATAAAACCAGACCAAAAGTGAATGGCGCGGCTACACAGAACTGGACACCACTTGAGGCGATTCGTCATCCCCATCTCCGTCGTCCTGGTTGGCGGCGGTCAATTCATCGTCGTCGACATCGTCATCATCTTCCCGTATTTGTTCCGTTTTGAATGTCTTGAGTAGTTCTAGGTTGGCGCGATTGAACGCATTCTGAAAGTCCGCATCCTTTCGAGCATCCTTGGTCAATTCCTTGACTCGGTGCGTGATATCTCTGTAGCTACTTCGATTCATGATTTGGTCCACTTCATCGTCCAACATGCTCTGTTTGACCTTTCGACTGAGCTTCTTGGCTTTGGTGCTAGATCGGTATTTGCTGTGCAGCATGTCACTATCAAGCATCCAAGCGAAAGGGAGAGTGAGTGAACCTTGCATTCACAGAAGCTATTGAATTGAATCGAATCGAATCAACGACAAGACTTACCGCAAACATTGCCCCACTTGTGAGTTGAGACGGATGAAGAATGCAAGAAGTGAGTGCATACCAGATACCAGGTTCCAGTACGGTGCTGTTTGCTAGCTAGAATCTGACCATCCATCAGGGCACACTCACCTTTTTCACGAGCCTGAAAACGACACACAAACAAAATCAGAAAGAACGGATGGGTGGGTGTGTGAGTGAGTAGGCACGAGCAGCAAACCAACCCAACCTAACCTAACGTGACCATCCATGTCCACACAGAACCTGTACTCACCAAATGATCTCCAGCCTCGTACCACATGTTGCCTTCTCTCTTGACGAATCCACCTCCAGGACTGGATGCCCGGATCGTCTCGACTATATCTGAAACTATAGCTGACTTGGCAAGTTTGCTGGGGGCATTGGAGTAACGCTGTAACGACGACTCGACTATCAACTTGAAGCGTTTGTTGCCTGTATGGTTCACAGCAATCCGCCCTCGAGCACAAATCACATCAAAGGAGGTCGGTTCATAGGTCTCTCCCAACGGAGTCATGTCGAACTTGCTGGCCGCGTCTTTGGACTTGGACATGGTTGTGGGTGTTCTTGGAAAGATTACTAGTAGAAGAAAGGAAGGAGTCCTCAGTCCAATCAGGTAGAATGGTTTCTGTGCTGTCCGATTTGATTTTCCGGCAAACTTGTTGCTTGATGTGTCAAGGATCTCCAAGCGCAGGCCACTAGCCTTGTCAACTGTCTGGAGTACGAGTACTATACTGAGAGCTGCGACAAACACAATACCAACAAAGTCAAAGCAGTCTGGATGGCAACTACGAGTATGCTACTGGATGGTCGGTTGCTGATGAATGATGCGGATGTCCGGTCTCGATGTTGTGTGGGAACTGCTTGTTATTACAACATGTACCAGGCGTGCCGTTGCTTTTTGTGTCGTCAATCATGTCGCTTGTTTTTGCTTTTCCTTCTCCCGTTTCGCTAAGAATGACCGCGTTGAAGGAAAGAACTCCATTGTCTTATTTCTTCAAATGACGCTCCTTAGCAGGAGAGCACAGAAAAATGTTAAACAAAAATGCATGAAAAGCTAAGGAGACATAACCAAGAGTGAAGCGAATTATTTAGCCGAATTAGGGTTACGTTTTAGTGCGAAGAAAAGCTTTCTTCCACGGTTGAGCTCCACGATGTGGCCGCATGGTCTTCGAGGCACCGCACCCACGCCCATGATACATCGTCTACATGGAAGCAAAGTAACAGGACAAACGGCGAGCTGCTAGATTGAACATTCCACCAGACGAGGAATGTCAACCTGAGCTTCATTTCAATCAATGGCTGTTATTGAAATAGTAGCAATGATTCCAGGTTTGTATGGTTCGATTCCAGGTTTCATTAGATGAAAAAAACTAAACCCACAGGCCCTCGAGCTTTGGCTGAATAGCTCCTATTCCATGAATCTAGCTAGGATCCGTGAGTTTGGGGCACTACCAGATCTCATGCAGCAATGTATCGCCCCACGAGACAGAAATGAGGAATATACTGTAACAAGGTCCTCTCCTTTCTCAGCCAATCCTGGACCCTCTGGGACCAGCGATGAAAGGGACTACAAGAGTGAGAGAGCCCAACCTAGCTAGCTACTACATGTTGTAGGCAGAATGGTGTTATGGGTGGTTCTTCACACTTCACACGATCATATGAGAATAGAATAAATTCTGGCAGGAGCACCACCGGTGCCGGCGCCGCAAGCAAACTGGCCAGCCACGGCGGTGGGACCAATGCTGTGGGGCGGGGCAGAAGGATCAACCGGGCCAAAAGCTCAATGGGTAAATGCGATCTTGGTGTGGTGGTGTTATTCGCTTTTTAAAAGAGGCGCGATGTCACATGTACCAACCTCATCACATCATAGATGATGCAATCGGGGGTGAGGGACAGCCAAGAATGCGAAGGACTCGACCGTGAAGTTGGATCTTTCGATACAATCAATCCATCGTCGTGGCCGAAGACGCTGTGCCCGACTGGGAACTTCCCGACTGGCGGATTTCCGACTGGAGTAGCATTGGACAGAGCCTGTTGCCATCCACTCTTCAACAAACCACAACAAGAGAGGAAAAGGTCTCCAAAGCAGGAAGCAAAGTTGGTGGGGGCGAGGATCTGTGCAGGAAGAAGATGAAGAGCGCCTTTGTGCTTACCGGTGATCGAAGTAAGTGCTCACCAGTAAAAATAATTATTTGGTGATTTCGAAGACACGTTCGAAGGAACATAAGAGCGCGGTTCCGCATGCGACCCTTGAAGACTGGCGAACGCATCCCGTTTTCTGTGCGGGCAGCTGCAATTTGCACGTTCCTGCTGTTGCCAGGTCAGTATACTGCTACCTTGTTATTAAGATATCTATGAGTTTGCTGCGACACTGTGGGAATCTTAGCAGTAGCAGTACCACAAATATCCATACTGAACTTCTAAAGCTCAGGATCCATCGCTAGCTAGTGTAATGCAGTACCAAAAGACCAAAGAGTCGAGCTACCTGGTATAGAGTAGTCACAGAGCTCAGGGAGTAAATTTTCTTAAATCAGTCACTCACTCTTTGCTGAAATCGTATAATGTAGTACCGGTAGACTGCTATGGATCAATTCTACTCTACTTCCCGCCTTACTAAGCATACCCTTTAGAAGGTAAATAGAGGAAAGACAGATAGATTATCACCAACCGGAAGCAAATGTTTTGCCATTTGGCACCTTTTTAAAGGCATTTTGTTGTACAGTAGAAAGTGCCATTGTATCATCGCTCAAACTATTGTGTGCCCAAGGGAGAGTAATCAGTGAGCATCTTGGCTCTAGCTAGCTAGTCCAGATCTGAATGTCTCCAGTGTCTAACAATTCCAGCAAATCTCAGTACGGTTTTTGACATCCTATCTCTGACTTTCTTAACAAAAAGGTAAGAGTATACCAGAAGGCACGCACCACACTCAGCAAGGAGAACAAAAGAATGAGTGCAGTGTGTCCAGAGTTGTCCAGGCAATTTGTTTTGTTTAACACGATGATGACGAAGCTCGACGATCATGCTTGCAGACTGCAGACTTGACTTGTCTTCAAGCTTCAAGAAGAAGGGTTTAGAGGAGCTGTAGAAAATAGCTTTAAAATCTGGAACCCCCAACTCGACGAGCTTCTACTTACTTATCGCTTGTTCTCATCTTTTTGCGTAGCGTGGCAACCGATGTTTACGGTACATGTTTACCTACTCGAGTAGATACAAGAAGCTTTTTCAATAGTACCACTATCTACAATATTTTTATAGATTGATTTCCTCCTAGAAGATGCGCGTGTAGTTGTGTAGACGAGACAATTCTTCAATTGTTTTTAAGAAATAACACTATCCACTCTGTCAACCAACTTACACTGGTATTCACAAACTCAGTAGAGTTGAGAGTTGAGGAATAGTAAGTGCTCTTGCATTGTGAGGCAAGTTTTACAGACTGTGCAAAACAGCGACGACACTTCCTTGTGGAGTCTGGGAGGCGAATCATTGAATCATTCAGTCGGAAATCGGATCGGATCGAATCTGGTCCACACAGCTATTTACCGTACTTTATTACTGCGGAGATTCTTGGAGCGAAAGCAATGTTGTGATGTTGTGTGCTTGGCCTCGTTTACTGCTACCGCATGCGCTGTGCGGGTTTGGATGATGTACCGTACATGTACAAAAAGCAGCGTAAAGCTGCAGAGTAGCTACCATGTAGTAATGTAGAAAAAGCCAACACTGCACACTGCAGACTGCACAAAACATCCAAAGGCTACGTACTGTATCAAACATCAAAAGAGCCAAAACAACATTGTTGTCATAAAACAGAACAACCTTCCAAAAGAC
Organism: Seminavis robusta; assembly: GCA_903772945.1. Taxonomy (NCBI): domain Eukaryota; phylum Bacillariophyta; class Bacillariophyceae; order Naviculales; family Naviculaceae; genus Seminavis; species Seminavis robusta. The sequence goes on along the minus strand of CAICTM010000099.1, from coordinate 57,724 downwards.
AGGAAGAAAAGAAAACTTCAACCGCTCCCTTCCAGTCAACTCTTCAGCAAACAACACATCAAGATGGTCAAGAAAATGATTGCAGCCGACCGCATCTTGGAGCCCTTGCCTCTAGACTTTGCACCTGGACCCAACGATGTGGTAAGTTCCTGTTAGCTTGCTTCACAGGCAGGTTGCATTAGCTGCCGATCTTCTTTCCTGGATGGCCTTGACTAACAACACTACTTTTATAACTTGATGAACAGATCTGCGCTCGCGGCAAGGTGGCAGTGAAGCACAGTGGCAACAAAAAGTTCATGGAGATTGCCAAGCTCTTCCTGAATCGATACAAAGAATGCACTACCAAAGTAGACAAGACAGGCATTGTGTCAGAGATTATTGCCAAGGTGGAAGAAAGCAGCCCAGACGGGGGCTTTGTCAAGAAAGTTGGGGATAAGTGGTTCTTGGCGGACCTGCAGCTCAAGAGGGAAAAGATCTCACAGGCTCTGCGCAATCAGCTAAGCACAAAGTACAAGTCCAGTACCAAAGCCAAGAGAATCCAGCGACAAGTTAAGGAGTCCATGTTTGACGACGAGGTGGACTACGCCTTGAGCCAAATCAACTGTGGGGATATGATGGACCAAGTGGAGAAACTCACCTCCGAAGCAAAGGACGAGAAGGACTTCCAGAATGCTTTCAACATGGTCAACATGGAACTTCTGCAGAGGCTGAAGTCCCTGCCACCTGTTGCGCCGTTCGAGAATGCGGACGACGACGACGAAGTAAGCCTTGCTGAAAGTGCTTCGTTGTCACCCGACGTTGCGGGTAGCATTCCAGACATGGGATCTGCTGGCAACCTCTTGGCCCCTCCCACGACAATGTCTCGAGCCATTAGTGCGTCTTCCGCTGGAGCAGCTGCCCCACCCGCCACTTCTATGGCCATCAGTGCATCATCGGTTGCATGCATGCCCCCTGCCATGTCGCGGGCTATCAGCACCTCTTCGGCTTCTTCTTCCAATGCTCCCCCGGCCATGGCTCGGTCCAACAGCTTGTCTGGAGGGTCCCTTGCCCCCCCGACAATGGGACAATTCACCAATGGCACGAATGCCTCCTTCGTGCCATTTAGTACTCCGATGATGGCAAGGGTTGTCAGTGGGGCACCTATCCCCGTGTCTTTCGCGGCTCAGAAACCCCCATGCCTGGCCCGAACCGTCACAGCCCCAACCGATAACTCATCATGGATCGCTCCCACTGCCATGATGACGATGGCAAAGCTGAGTGGTACAAACATGAGCACACCGCCGTTTCCGTCCACCATGCTTGGTCGTGCCACCAGCAGGCCCTTGGATTTGGACGACGATTCAGACGATGATGCCTTTTCTCCTTTACCATTTGATCACGGTAACGGTTCTCCTGATCTCTCTCTCTTCTTCGATCTTGCACCATTCGCTGCCGATTCTGGCTTCTAGACAAGCGTGGGGTGAGAAGTGCATTCGATCTTGCACCATTCGCTACCAACATAGATAAACATGGGATAAGAAGTGCATTCTGCATGTCATACAAACATACATACATACATAGGCATTCTGGCTTCTAGACAAGCGAGGGGTGAGAAGTGCATTCGATCTTGCACCATTCGCTACCAACTTAGACAACCATGGGATAAGAAGTGCATTCTGCATGCCATACATACATACATACATACATAGCTACATGTGACATCCGGTGATTGCCTGCCGGCAGACTGCCTTTTAACTCCTTTCAGTCAAATATCCCTATGGTAGCAATAGATTGAAATTGTGTAAATTATGTCGTTTTGTGTTGTGTAAGGTTGGCAGACCGTCGCCTAATAGCATGAAGTGTCAAACGTGGGAGACGTTTTGAAACGTGGTCGCAGGACCGGACCTCCATACTTCATCAAACAGCCAGACACAACGTCCAAGCTACCATGAACTGATTCCAGAGATTCGATCCAGACTTACATATCGTTGTCTGGAAGATACAAACCTGCATATACTTGACTGAGCGAGCCCGCAGGATCTCCGGCACCAGTACATCCGCTTCGACAAGGGTAATGAGATGCATTCAAACGTCTCCCTTTGGATCTTGTGTGGAGCATAAGTCTTCAGACGTGTGGTACGGATCCAATCAACCAAGATGGACAGTATCTTGAACTGCTCCACGCTGGATCTTCGGGCTACCAACTACCAACTCTGGCTTCTAAGCGTGGGATGAGAAGTGCGTCCTACATGTCATCATAACGGTACAGCTCATCATTCCTTTAACATCCGGTGATTGCTTCCCAACAGACTGCCTTTTAACTACCTTTCAGTTAAGTGTGATCTGTCTTCTCTTTTTCTCTGCTTCGACCTTCTACCAACTCTGGCTTCTAAAAGCGTGGGGTGAGAAGTGCATTCTACATGTCAGCCATCATACGTGTAACATCCAGAGATTACTGGCCGGCAGGCTGCCTTTTCGCTACCTTTCAGTTTTAAAGTGTTGTAATGGATTCCATTGCATTCAGGTCTTTCCCACCAGCCACGATGTAGCCTTCCCTTGGAAACTTCGGGAGGGAAGAAGGAAGCTTCAGAACAAATGCATTTCTTGAGTTGCTCTGTCTCTTTTTTTCAAATGTCAAAGTTTGAGGAGAGAGGAGGCTGAGACACCTTGCAATCAACACCACGAGTGCCCCTTGACCGCGACTAAGGAAGCTTCAGGTTGCGCTGGGGGAAACTCTCTGGGTGCGTACCGTACTAGTAGAGCACGTACTAGCTAGTAGTGGAGAGCTTTGTGGAGTGTGGTGGTCAATTTTCGAGTCTTGCTTCCGAAAAAACACAAAAACACTGAATCAGACAAGAAGTGCATGAGGACCACCCATAACCAAGGCCCGCGGGTTTCCCACAGTCAAGTCTGCTCACAGGCCACACTAGCCTCCTGAGAGCCTGCCACACCTATTAGCTATCTAAAGGTTTGCACACTGAGGTCCGAGCAATGATTCACCACAAATCATGTGCTCTTGTTGAAGAGAGTGGGAGTGAAGTCCAGCTTCCGGTGACAGCGAGAAGACTACTGCACTGAAGGGACCACTCAATAGAACCAACACCTGGTAGTAACAGTAAACCACAGGTACTAGTAGCTACTGAGTAGAACAAGCAAACCACTATTTTTCTAGCTGGTGGCTTGTACCGTTTCTCTTGCTAATGTGCTCTCTTGTTCTAGCTAAAGGGGGGCTTCTTTGTCAGCAAGCAGGCCCTCGATGGCTCGGCTCTATCTTTTTTCTCCTAATAATAGTACCATCGAGTCGAGTGAACAGTCTACTACACAAACGGCTACACAAACTCGGTTGTAAAAATGAGCCCCCCGAAACCAAATTAGTGACAGACGACTCCAAAAGACACAACACGGCCTGTAGAATGGGTGGGTGGTATTAGCATCATGGCACCCAAAGGCAAGGTCCGGAAGGGGGACTCCATTTGATTTTGAAGGTGTCATAGCGTGAAATTAGTTTCACAACTTCGAAATGGAACCTAATTTCACGTTTTTTCGTTTCTAGTGAGAACAAAAACTGTAGTTTAACGAAAAGGTTAAAACTTAAATCGTAAAATTGAATCTTTACTTTCACGACTGGGAAACCAGCCTGTTGCGGACAGCAATTCAGGATTCAGGTGACTTAATACAGGCATACCACGAGCATAACCCAGCTTACCAACGTATCATCATCATAAGGACTTAATATAAGTTCTCCATTCGCGTTGATTTTTCTCTGCTAGTACCGGTAGTACCATTTCCAATTCCCACAGCTATTCAGCTCTATTCCCACATTTTCCATCAACCATCAACTCGGAGGCGTGACGAGACCCCGATTGCAAACACCACCTCCAAAGAGATAGCCAATGATTCTACCCAGCGTAGTCATATCCATAAAGATGAAGATGGCAGCGTCAAAGAGTCGATCAGCAGAGAATCTGGAGGCTCTGCCACCAGACTATAAACCGGGGGAAAACGAAGTGATTTGCGTTCGTGGAAGGTAAGGATCCTATGCTACCGGCGATTCGATTCAATCCTATGGCTTTCCTCACTGACAACCGTCATTGTTTGGAACAGAGTGTCACAAAAGCATCCTGGGAATATTAAGCTTCGCGAGATTGTTGTTGGACAATACTTGAAACGATACACCGAGTGTGCATCCAAATTCGAGAAGTCGTTGATGGTGACTGAAATCGTTCAGCATATGAAAGACAGAAGCACGGTTGGTGCCTTTGTAAGGAAGATTGGAGATCGATGGTACAAAGCCCCAGAACAGCTTGCCCGCGAAAAAGGTCCGTGATCTTTTGACCGTGCGTTGAAGCGGTGCGCTTGCCGAACCGTACATGTACACGGCTGACGCTAATCTCGTCCCGATGCTTTGTCAACAGTTGGTCAGCTATTGCGGAACCTTAACCCAGAAAAGTACAAGTCGAGCAATAAGGCAAAGAAAGCAAAACGTCAAGCGGATGAGTATCTATATGACGAGGGGGTTGACCATATGATGGGCCAGCTAGGGTACACCGACATCTCGAAACGGGTCGGTGAACTCACTGCCAACGCAAAGACGGACGACGACTTTCAAGCCGCCTTCAATGCAGCAAATTCAGAGCTTCTCAACCAGCTCAAGAAGAATACACCGAAGAATGACGACGAGACCAATGACAAAAAGCCTCCGCCAAACCCCGACTTCCCGCCAGGACGATAGCAACTCCTTGAATCGAATCGAATCGAATCAAACGCATCTCAAAGTCCTGAGGTCATGCCTTATCATTAGCAGGGACCATAGCTGGAACCAGCATGTTCCTGGAATAATGCGCGAAACTTTTCACATGTCGTGCAAACAGTAACATCTACCGCAAGAGTCACACCTAGGTCGTGCATGCAGGGTGCAAGCAGTATCATCTACCGCAAGACACATCCTCTTTCCTCCTTCAAGATAACGACACGGCAGACGATGCTCTCAGGCTGAACCAACATGTTCAAGGCAGCAACCCGTCATACGGACAAAGCAGCAACTAAACACAATGCTGAATGGCAAGTGCTATGCAACGCCACCGACACTCAGATTCAAGTATTCAAGTGATTGTATTGGTCTTTCTGGTTTCTTTAAATGTAATGCGTAAATCAACGGATTTCCTCGACCGCCGTGGCAACTAGGGCAACTGAGGGAGATACTGTGTCTCTGTTGGGCGGGCGAACGTCATGACACAACCTGGGGAGCTCGGAATCTGATGATCAAAGTCTCGGAGGACAACCTTTCGGGCTGCTGTGGGGCTTGAAACCTTCACCTCGGAAATCTCGTCATGGTGGGCCTTGTTCTTGTCAAAGTCCACATGATGAAGATGTATTTGATCGTCCATGTCGAAATGTGCATGATGACAATGCAGATCGTGCTGCAACTCTTCACCAGCGGGATCTCTTGGTCGGACATGATCTCTCTCATCAACCAACTGCTTGTTACGGCTCTCTGCGATAAGTGCGAGTTCCTCCTCCTCGTCATCCTCTGCGCTTGCTTGTGGGGGGGCCGATGCACGGTTGAAGTAATTGCGTCCAAATACATTTGGATCAGAAGCAACTACAGGAATCTCCGGGGGCTGGCAGTCAATGGCCAGTTTGGAAAGTGCTCTGGCATCCTTCAAAATACGGCCACTCTCCTCAGTCGTCTCCACAGACAACTGCTCAAATGCAGATGGGCGACTGAAGTAGTTCCTTCCAAACAAAGCAGGATCTGTTGTCACTAGAGGTAGCTCTGGATGAAGATAGTCCACAGCAGACTTCTTCAGCTGTTTCATCTCCTCCAAGATAAGGGCCCTCTCAGTGTCTTCCTCCAGGTCCTGCATGGGTGCCGAAGGCCTGTCAAAGAAGCAACGAGCACAAGCACTGGCATCTGCAGTTTGCACTGGTAGCTCTGGATGCCTGTAGTCAACGGCCAGCTTTGAGAGTGCCTTGGCATCTGTCAGAGCTGCAATCCTCTCCTCTTCTGCTTCCAAATCAAGTTGTTCCGGAGCTGATGGACGAGAGAAGTAGTTCCTACCAAACACTGCTGGGTCGGTGGTTGCAACTGGTAGCTCTGGATGCCTGTAGTCAATGGCCAACTTTGAGAGTGCCTTTGCTTCTGCCAGAACTACCATCCTTTCCTCATCTTCCTCCAAAGAAAGCTGCTCTGGAGCCGAAGGACGAGAGAAGTAGTTCCTTCCAAACACTGTTGGGTCGATTTGCAATGCCACCCCAGAATGGTGGGCACGAGCAAGCTTGGCTAGCTCCTGGGCATCACTGAGAATCATTTGATGCTCTTCGTCCTCCTGTTTTGAAATCTCAACAGGGGCAGATGGGCGTGTGAAGTAGTTTCGGCCGAACACTGTTGGGTCAGACGTCTCCACAGGCAACTCGGGATGAAGATAGTCCTTGGCGGCATTTTTCAGTTGTTTCAGTTCTTTGAGAATCATTTCTCTTTCAGCATCTGCTTCCTCAGTCTCCTGCACAGGGGCTGAAGCCCTGTCAAAGAAGCAGCGTGCACAAGCAGTGGCATCTGATGTTTCCACTGGCAACTCAGGATGGAGATAGTCCCTGGCGGCCTTCTTCAGTTGTTTCAGTTCTTTGAGAATCTCTTCTCTTTCAGCATCGTCTCCTTCATTCTCCTGCTCTGGCGCTGGATCCCTGTCAAAGAAGCAGCGTGCACAAGCCGTGGCATCCGTTTCCACTGGCAACTCTGGATGCAAAAAGAACTTGGCCATCGTCCTCATTTTGTGGGTATCACGGAGAATTTCGAGTCTCTCCGACAAATCAGTTTCCTCTGCAGTTTCAATAGATATTTTAAGAAACGTATAAAATATGAGCGACGAGGGCATTCCTTGCGTACGGTTTGCGTAGCCGCATTGCAGTCGCTCAGTCTCTCACCTTCGTCCGAGTCCTCCTCCTCTTCGGTCGCTTCATCGCTACCGGTACTGGCCTCGATGATAGGCGTCCAGTTTTCGTTATCGTCGTTGCTAGAAGAAGAGGTTAGCGCAAGTTCTGCAGCTTCCTTCCTCTTCATGTCAGTTGACTGTGCCGATCCCATTGTTACGGTTCGTTTGGTTGTTTGTTGTTGTTTGTTTCTTGTTTGTTGGATTTGTGAGCGAGGAGCGAGGGTTTCCAGCAAAAAGGAAACGCGAACCATGGCTCTTCTCATTTCGCTTCCTTCTCAGCTTCTCCTCGCAGAATCGTGTTGTCACCGAAGGCTTCAATACCAGCATTACAGTCGTACTTCTAAAGGACTTGTTGCTGGTTCAAAGAGCGAAGACAGTTTTAGATTGGTAGTTGAGGTAAGTGTAGAGTTAAAGTTAATGTTTACTTCTAATTTTTGCATAGAAAACTTTATTTACCGCAGCTACCTGATTTCCAAAGTTGTCTTCCCGTTGTTGACACGTTTTCTTCACTGTTCGCTTTGCACGTGCTTCCACTTCTCGTTGAGCATGGCTCTACTAGTTTAAAAAACGGCTATCAACAACCGTTACTTGACCACACTAAACAAACACGATTCAACAGAACTGCGAACCCCCAAAGAACCTGTGCGTACTAGTATGCATACTAGAACGCGTACTACATGCACATGTATGTGGCTTCGCGGCTTTTCTTTCAACCTGCCTATTTTTTAAAAAATAGCTAGCGTTACAGTACCGGTACCGTACAAAAACGTATCATGTATCATCTACATTATTGGGAAAAAATGGGCTAGCTGGAAGATTCCAGTGTCTTTGCTGTGCCACAGGGAGATGCTTCTTCTGTCTTGGAATAAATTACTTCCAGGTTTCTTCCCCTGTCGTCGTTGTCAATGATGTTTGCCGCTGTCGAATCCGTCCCTTTCACTTCCTCCAAGATTTCCTGCCAAGGCCCCGACATGGACATTGCAAAAATGGCGATCAAGAAAAAAGCGGAAATGCAAATGACACCAATGCCTTGGTCCACGTCTGCCTCCACAAGAAGGGAGAACACCAGGGGAGGCAGCCACCCCAAAATTTGCGTGCAGTAGATAAAAAACCCACTCACTTCAGCCTCCCTGCCCTGTGGCACTATCATAGAGAGAATCGTTCTCTCAGAAGGATAATACCAGCCCAACGAAACTCCAATAATGAAACCCCAAACAAAGGCAAAAGGGACGGCATTGTCCTTATCCAGAAGCAGAGCGCCAACGGCAGAAACCACGAACAACACGACCATGGATATGATCCACGAAACCTTGGGATTGGTTCTCGAGGCCACAAGTTGTGCCAGCTTTCCACCAGGAATCATTCCAATCAACGCCAGGAAGAAGAAGATACCCACTTCATTCCCAGCCAGCCCCAATCGTTCATCCAAGAAGACGACTGACACGATGGTAAATGCATTGGCAGCTGCATCCCCAAAAGTGACACTCAACAGGAACCAGCGCAGGCCTATCCTATAATGCTGGTTGATTTCTTTGGCTGTTGTGAAGTTTTGCCTGAACCCTTGCAGGAGCATGCTCCTTCCCTCTGGTAGAATGTGTCTGGCAGGGATAGGTGGCATGAGCCTCCAACCACAAAAGAACGTCAATGAGACTGTACATGCATTGAAGACTTGGCTGAGGCGTGCAGTTTGGACATCTCCAAAACCAAGAGAGAGCGAAACCGCAATGACAAGGAGCAAAAATAGCGCTTGGCTAAGGAACTGCACAATCGTAAAGGTGGGCATGTCTGTAACGACAAAAAAAAACATGAAGAGGGCGACGTGAGGTCGATTCGATTCGAAAAGTTCCATCCATTGAGCGTATGCATACATACACTTTGTAATTTTCTCTTCTCCAACGATTCGAGCAATTTCTGGAAGGTAAGCATATGCAGTTAGATTTTGTACTTGATAAAGGAACCCCGACAATGCCTGAAGCATGGCCATGTAGAACCACGTGGAACTAGCAACACCAATTTGCACCAGTTGTATCATTATCAAAAAAGCGGCAGACCCAGCGCCAATCCTCCATCTATGTGGTGTGTAATCAATACAAGCTCCAATCACAGGCATGAACAAAGCCGCAAGGACTCCCCATATCACAGCAATGTTTGTAATCAAAGAGGCCGGACGAAAAAGGCCAAAAACCTTTTCGTCGCAGTTGTCCGCGACGATCATCGCTCCATTGTCGTCTTCCTTGACACAACCTACTTCTTCGGCCGCCAGATACGTCAAGGCAGTGGCCAGGAAAATATTAGACATGACAAGGCAACCCCTTCCAGATCCAATCTAAGCAGGAAAGCAACAGAATCAAGAAGAAGAAGAAGAAGGAAACTTCAGATTGAGTGGTCATCCAAAACAAAAAGGGAAATTCGAGCAGCGCAAAAAACAAACCTACCAGATTGAACCCTTGAGCCACCTCGACACCACCAAATCGCAGGCATTGGCATCGCAGATCAGTACTACCATTCTTGGACTCCCCTTTCTCCAACAGTAGTTCTTCTTTGGACCCTTCCTCCAACAACACATTCGGTGGTGAATTTTCGTCGATGGCCGCGTCAACAACATCCACGGTGGCTGTGCCTTTGACAAGATCCTCATGATCCTTCATGATGCTCTTGGGCGTGCCGACAACAACGGTGCCCTCAGCTTCAAAGGGAATGATCACCGAAACGTTGGCCATTGTTGATGTTGCTGGCACTAACAACACAATATTGATGCTCTTCTTTGGGGAGCGGGAAGTGATCTGTTCCGCATCCATTACCACTACAGTACATGTGCTGGTATCCATGCAACGCTGCATTGCCCCTTTTCATGCAGGATCCCGGGCAATTTAAAATCAAGCGATTAAATCTCCTTCTTTAGAAACGATAAATCTTTTGAAAACAGATTAAGAAACAAAACCTAAAAACCGCGCAGATTGCGTTTGCGCGACCTTTAAGTACGGTAGCTACAGTACTACAGTCGTACTAGTACGTAGTAGCTGGCAGCTCAGACGGAGACGAGTCGAGTCGAGTCAGAGACGGGATCCCAGTCGCAGCATCGTTGCGGCACCGCACCACATGCACCAGCTGGTGTTTGGAAACCTTGGAAATGAATCGAATCGAATCGAACCGAATCTTCAATCTGGGTACTGTACTAGCTAGCTAGTAGTAGCCAGACTACTAGTCTAGCTAGCTGGGGCAAGTAGGTTTCTCTCCACAGACATCCCCATTATTTGTGGTGGCTATGCCATGGTACCCTTGCCCCCATCAAAGGATGCCGCCTTTGGAGACTGTGCTTTTAGACTTTTCCAAGACTCAAGCTTGTCCTTGTTGTGTATTTCATCCAACAACTCAGGGAAAGGGGCTGCCATTTGGAAGAAGAAAATGGAGACCAAACCAAACAAGCCAACTGCCAGCACACCAAACTTTTGGTCCACATGAGCCTCTACCAAGAGTGAAAAAACCAGTGGAGGAAGCCACACCAAAAGCTGCGAAGAGTACACATAAAAACCAGTCACTTCAGCCTCCTGTCCATGTGGAACCACCAAACTCAAGAACAGTTTGGCGCTTGGATAGTAACAGCCCAACATCCTGATGATGGCAGATACGGTACAAAGAAGAGCAAAGTATGAGTGTCAATATTGATGAGCCGGGCAACAAGATAGCAAAGATCTGTTTCTGGCACTCCCATTGTCCCATACTTACAGACCAATTGACGCACCCCAAATATAAGCCCAAGGAAATGCATTCTCTGGTGTGAGAGTAAATGCACCACCCACGGCAATGATAAAAAGCATTATCATGGAAAAGCATAGAGATGTGTTGGGGTTGGTACTATGTGCAACACAATAAAACACGAGGCTTCCAGGGATCATGGCAATGAGACACATCAAGAGCATCAGCCCAATTTCATTTCCTGCCATCTTGAGCTGGTCATTCAAGAATACCACTGAAACAACGGTGAATGCATTGGTTGCAGGCTCCGAAAACATAATCCCCAGCAGAAACCACTTTAAGCTGCGCTTGTAATGCAAATTGATCTGCTTCCATGTCCTCCAGTTTTGGGCAAAACCCTCCCAAACGAGGCTTTTGCCATCTTCCAAGACATTCCTGGCTTCCACCTTGGGCATATAGCACCATCCTAATGTGAATGTGACCACAATGAACGATCCACTGACAGCCTGGGCAACGTGGGCAGTTTCTACATCATCCATGTTCAATCCCAGGGATATGCCAACCACAACGACCAGCAACAGTGTCTCGGCGCTGAACTGAACCATTGTAAAGCTAGTAGTGAACCTTGTCCATGTTTGATCATCAACGACTCTAGACATATCCGAAAGATAGGAGAACGCAGCGAGGACTGAAAGCAAAAGATGAGAAATCACAAAGGCATACAATACCAATAGAAAGGCAAAGCCGTGAAACCCTTTCTTACCTTGAACGTGGTACAGCGGTCCCATGACGGCTTGCAAAATTGCCATGGTGAACCAATTGGAAGTGTTTGTGGTTATTTGGATGAGCTGAATGACTGTCAAAAGGAAAGCAGAGACAACTCCTGTGCTCCATCGATGGGGCGTGAAATCAATGACGGCGCCGATCACAGGCATGAGCAACGCGGAGACGAATCCAGAGATTGCGGCAATGTTGGTGATAAGGACTGCTGGCTGGAAGAGACCAAACACTCTTTGGTTGCAGGTATCCGTTGCTTTGGCCTTTCCATCGACAACCTCAACGCAACCTACTTCGGCGCTAGCAAGGAATATAAGTGCTGTTCCCAGGAAGATATTGGACATTACTATAGCGCTCCTCGCTGTTCCGAGAAAGCAATACCCTTTGGCGGTAGTGACATTTCCAAAGGAACATCCACAAAACCCTCCATCCACTGCGATTCGTTCCTTGCCAACCTTCCCGTCAGACTTGTACCGAAGTGCTTCTTCTTCCATCATGTTGATGCCCACTGTCTTCTTCAAATGGTCAATGCTAGCTAGCAGCAAAAACCCTCTCTCTTGTGGTCATGGTGTTGCTGATGGCTCTGTCGTTGTGACATGCGGTGCACCCGGTGAATCCTTGGGCAGGGAGGATGAATCTTTGAGTGTTTCACCAGATGGTTGCCCGGAGTTTGCTTTCTTCGACGAAAACAATGAGGGTGATGGTTTTGGACAAGTTTATTGCACGCTATACCATGCACGGGCTCTAACCTCCTGAACTTCATTCCACTTCTGGACCTCTGTGGAAACGTCATTCGTGGCAAATTACTTAGGAGACGATACACCAAGGCTTAGGAGACGATCGAAATGATTTAGAAGACGAAAGCAATCGTCTCCTATATTTAAGAGACGATTCATTGGGAGACAATCCATTTAGGAGACGATCGTTTCGAAATAGGAGACGATCCGAAAGATTTAGGAGACGATACCATACAGTTTACATGGTGCACTTAGGAGACGATCCGTTGAAAATATGAGATGATCCGTTGAAAATTGGAGACGATTTAAGAGGAGACGAAAGATTTAAGAGACGATCCGTTTCGTCTCCTATTTTTAGGAGACGAAATCCATTAAATAGGAGACGATCAAAAGGATTTAGGAGACGATCGGTTGCACGACTCGAGTTTCCACAGAGGTCCTGTACCGTTACATGAGCCAGTGCTACTAGTACTAGCTAGTGCTACCTGTAGCTCCCAGGACCTCTATGGAAAGGTCATTCGTGGCAAAATACTTAAGAGACGATTCACCGAGGCATAGGAGACGATTGAAAGGATTTAGGAGACGAAAGCAATCGTCTCCTATATTTAAGAGACGATTCAGTAGGAGACATTCCAATTAGTAGACGATCGTTTCGAAATAGGAGACAATCCGAAAGATTTAGGAGACGATACCATACAGTTTACATGGTACACTTAGGAGACGATCCGTTGAGAATAGGAGACGATCCGTTGAAAATAGGAGACGATTCAAGAGGAGACGAAAAATTTAAGAGACGATCCGTTTCGTCTCCTATTTTTAGGAGACGAAATCCATTAAATAGGAGACGATCAAAAGGATTTAGGAGACGATCGGTTGCACGACTCGAGTTTCCACAGAGGTCCAGCTCTCCTGGACCGTTCGACGGTTTTCACTCAGGCTTTAAAAACGGACACGACTGACTCAGAATTGTAAGGGATTGTTTAAGGGATTGTTTGTTAAGGGAATGTTTAAAAGGGATTGTTGCAGATTTAAGGGATTGTTGGTTAAGGGATTGTTTGATAAGGGATTGTTTTGGGGATAGTTGAAGCAATAAGGGATAGTTGTATGGTGTTTCCATTTGGCGTTAAGGGATTTTTTAAGGGATAGTCCAATATTCAAGGGATTGATGTTAATGGATTGTTTATTTAAGGTATTGTTTAAGGGATAGTTGATGAGTTAAGGGATTGTTTAAGGGATTGTTTAAAAACGGTTATCAGTGGAGGCAATTTCAAGTTTTTTAAATCCTGAGTGAAAACCGTCGGACGGTCCAGCCAGCAAGTGGGCAATCAATAAAGATGGAAGCTATATAGCTCCAATCAATGCTGTCTACGTACTGTACTTGGATTGACTGACTCAGTCGAGAGAGGACCCCATTGGACTTATACCGGTACTGGTTAGCTAGCTACAGTCCTACTTGGCTGGTTCAGTCGTTGCTTTTGCTTTGACTGTCATCATGTTTCCCCTCTCCACGTCCTGGAGGAGGGCCCTCATGTGATCCACGTGCCCGTAAAAGATCTTCATAGGATCTCGCAAGGCGATGTTGCTGTCGGAGTTGTTCCAGTCTAGATATTGTGAGGGCGTCAACGTGCATGGGTGCTCCCTGATGTTGCAACTGCCGCTGTTGCTGATGATGTAGCTGTCCCAGCATCTGAGGTCGATGCACGCGCTGCTGTAGCTGTTGATGCTGTAGCTGTTGTTGAGATGACAGCTGGGATTGAAGCAACCTTAGCCTTTGTTCCACGACTGTTGGAGTGCTTCGATTACCCAGATCTGCGGTGGCTGCGAGTTGCTGCTGAGCCAAGAACTCGGACCGAAGGTTTGCCTGGGTTTGCTGTTGCTGGCGCTGAGCAAGTCGCAGAGGAAGCGAAAGATCTCCAAACTGCCCTTGTAGTCCAGAGCTGCTGCCCATTGTTGGATTCATCATCTGCTCCAGCAAGCTACGACGCGATACTAGGAGCGCTTCGTCAGTTCGCGCCGCAGCAAAGGGAGGCACCGAAGACAGCAAGTTTGCCCTGGCATTGGCACCGAGCCCCAGAGCCGCCGCGGGTGCTGCACCAGTGGTATCAGCTGCTGCCAATGACGCAATAGCGGTGGCGGTCGGGCCTTGTGCCGTCAGGCTAACTGCAGCATCCACGGGAGGTTCTGTGCGGGTTCTTGGAGTGCCACGTTCTTTGCTTGCCCCGCTGATAAGGGGTATGATGTTCTTTGCTTGCTCTTCTTCTCTGTTTGCCTTTCGTTTTCGGTTCGAAGGTCGGCTATGATTGATAATCTGTGTGACCAACTCGGGCGAGCTCTTTTGGAAGTGCGGGTTGTAGTAGGCTACAACCTTGGCAGGCAGATCCACTCCTAATGCCTTACGAAATCCCCTGAAGCAAGCGAAACGAAGAACCAACCCAAATATCACACAGCAGTGTCAGTTTTGCACCTTGCCCATTCGTAGCAAGAGTCTTGGACTCGACAGCCTAAGATGGACTTACCATTTGTTCAATGTGCGGGTAAAGGATAGCCACTTCGCACCCTGGAAATAGGCAACCAGTACCCCTTCGATCTTTTCAGTGTTGACAGCAAACCGTTTTCCATCGGGCAGCCAATAGATCCCTTCGGGTGGTTCGTCCAGCTGAAGCACTTGCATGAGGCGTGCTGGAAAGTTGAGAGGAGGTGTATCCCAGGCTTTCTTGGTCGACTCATTCATCAGCTCCTCCTCTCCGCGGGTAGCAGTGGCAGCAAAGGCAGCAGCAGCAGCATGTTGGCCGGGGCTAGCTGCACCCTCAGACCGTGATGCTTGTTCTCCTTGGGACTGGCTTTCACCCGTTTTCCTGTTTGTCCTCTGCATCTCTAGCTAGCTAGCCTTGGAACCGGAGGGATGATTGCGCGGACCACGGATATACCGATACTAGTACCTTGGCGGGAGCTTGGACTTGGTACCGCGCTGGCTAGTTTTGGCAAATTGTGAAACCAAAGCAGCTCCAGTGGTCAAAACAATGGCTTAGAGTGGAGTCTATTGCTGTCCCCAACTATGAGAAGAGAATCTGATGTGGTGTCCTTTCTGGAGGTTGGTTCATGGGAGCATGGGAGCAAAAAAAAATTGGATGGTCTGTCAGGAAATGGTTACAACAGCAAGACCAACGACTTAGTTAGGCAACAGAGAGGAGGAACCGAAAATGGGGCAGACGGTCAACCTCACCCAAAGATCCCACACTACTAGTATTGCTTCCTACGTCGCATATTGCGCATCGGTTGCAGGTAGATAGAGAGAGGTTTAGACTGACAAGACAAATCGATTTATGAGTGAAAGATTGCGAAAATGTCTGGCATCCGAAGTTGTTCTTCCAAGTGAATCGAAAAACGACCCAGTAAGAAGAGAAGATAACCGCCTTTAAGTCCAATTATAGGTGGATTAGAAGACAATCCTTGTTGAACCCCGGCGGTCATCCGGTTTTGAAGTTGAATAGCTGGATGTCCTACTGCAGTTTGACACTAAAGTCTCGTTCTTATTGCACCTGTGTCTTTTGTAGCAACAGAACAAGAAACATAATGTAAGTACTTTGTGTTAATTGGAAAAGATTCGATCGGTCGAATCGGAGCATTTGTTCTCTAAAGAGATAGAGGAAGGAGAATGTATGGTAGAATCTAACAGTGGTACATACAGTACCGTACAGCCAGTCTACGGTCTAAATAAATGAGCTACTAGTATTGGTAAGTAAGTGTAACCGCTAGTGTAAACCAAGGAGCATGACATTGTATGATACTGGTACTGTACTCCGAATAAGAGTACCAGAAACCACTTCTGGCCATTTGGTGACTGGTTGAGAAGAAGATTTAGGCGATCGCCATTTTGCGGACCCCTCGTACAACACCTCTTCCCTCCAGCTTTCATCATGGTTTCCTTGTTCCTTGTTTCCTTTGGATTTTGGATGCTGTACCCTGCATAAGACTGGATGTACTAGCTAGCTAGTCTGTCTTTCAATAGCCCCGAACCCCGAAGGTATCCAATAAGTTTCTGAACTAATTGTTCCAGTGTAGCTGCCCCTCATTCTCTTTTTGACAGACTGGGCTGGGGGCTGCGGTCTGCGGTCTGCGGTCTGTTCCTACCCTACGTTCCTACAACAGGCGCAGCTTGAAGCTGGCGTGTACCATACCATGTATGGATGTATGGTACTCGAGTAGCGAGAAGCTAGAAGCTCGGTCAGTATTTACTGCTTCTCGTCGCACGGGCATGTTGTGGTGGAAATCCTACTGAACATACTTCCCCATACCCCCTACCGGTACACCCTACAGGTATCCTGCTATCCTGCTAGTATGACTGCAATGACATATATGAGCTTTCATATGCATGGCCTCTAGCTAGCTAGCTATCAGGTACGAGTAGGCGTAACAGTAACATTCAAACTTGTGGCCTATTCGGTAGCTATTCGGTACGGTGGTACACGGTTGACAGTTGACAGTGACAGAAAGCAGAAATAATAGGTTCTCCCGTAGCTCTCCTAATGTACCTCCTACCGTACCGCTCCAACCGGTACCTCATACTGTACAGGCCTCTACCCAGCCGCAGAAGACAATGACAGTCTAGACAATTTTGGTAAGAACTGTAGATGCCCAGCCCAGCCCTCACAATTATTTCATCCAATACAGCACAAAGCGCTTAACGCAGCTCAGCACGCATTAGTCCGAGCCTTTCTGTCCTCAGATTCTGATATGTCTGAAGGCGTAGAACACAATGGTAAAATTTAATTTCAAAGATTTTTGAAAAACTACATGTACAATACATGTAACTACGATTGTAGTCTACAAGTTACTGAGTACTGAGTACATAATATTTATTTCATCCGTTACTAATTTTCAGCCACAAGTGAGTGTTCAAGGTTTTGAAGACTTAGTTTCAACAGGAAGGGCAAAAACCTAAAAAACGATGAAGGTTCAATCAACAAAGTTTTTACAAAACGGACAAGAATGTCTCAAAAAGAGTGATCTCCCGAATATTAAATAATTTTCTCTCTACTAGTAGCTAGCTAGCTCTTTGTCCAGGACCGTCCGACGGTTTTCACACAGGATTTAAAAAATCTTGAAATTGCCACGACTGAATGACCGTTTAAAACAATCCCTTAAACAATCCCTTAACTCATCAACTATCCCTTAAACAATCCCTTAAGGAAACAATCCCTTAAAACAATCCCTTAAATCTTGGACTATCCCCTAAACAATCCCTTAACGCCAAATGGACATACCATACAACTATCCCCTATTTCTTCAACTATCCCCTAAACAATCCCTTAAATAAACAATCCCTTAACAACAATCCCTTAAATCTTTGACTATCCCTTAAACAATCCCTTAAAAGAAACAATCCCTTAATTGTGCTGGTCAAGTTTTTGTCAGTCGTGGAAGCTTTTTAAATCCTGAGTGAAAACCGTCGGACGGTCCAGGACCCACGAAGAAGAAGAAAGAAGAGTGAGGATGTGAGGGTTGGTCTTAACGAGTCTTTCCAAGCGTACCCGGTACCTAAAAAAGCTAATAATGAACATTGACACTTTCGCACAGCTCCAAACACTCACAGAAATGGTACCCCACTGTGCACTTCCACCAGGATTTCCAACGGGGTACCATTTCTTACTTCGTTTTGAGCTGCGCGAATCTTCCAATCACAATTTAGTGCGCCAGCCGAAGGCGCAGCTCAACACAAACCTAAACTCTAATCCATCATAGATAGCTCTCGATCTCTCAATTTCATCGAACAACACAACAAACACAACACATCTAGCTATTAGACACAAGATGGCAGACTATTTGGATGATGACGCCTCAGCAGAAATGGCGGTATTGATTCACTTGCTGTTATTTACAGTGGGGCTATTGTTGTTTTACCCCACATCAAGGAATCCTTCTACATTTGACCAAAGGTTGGCATGGCATGATTACGTGCAGAGGCACAATTGCCGAGGAACTTTGAAAAGACGCCTTCGCATGTCTCTGCAATCCTTCAACAAGCTTTTGGGGCTTTTGAGAGAAAATCTGGAAGTGTCCGAGCTACAGGCAGAGTGTAGGGGTGGCTCTATCATCCCTGAATTATGCCTCTATTGCAGTCTACGCTGGTTGGCAGGTGGTTCGTACTTAGATATCTGCGATGTTGCTGGTATTTCCAAAGCATCCTTCTACAGAGTGGTATGGAAAACTATAACTGCTGTTGCGAAGTGCTCAGCATTGAAGTTGCGCTTTCCGAAAACGGCTGAAGAAATCAGAGCTGCTGCAGCTGGATTTGCCAGTATCAGCGATCAACAAACAATAATCAACTGTGCTACTGTATGCGATGGATATCTTATGAGAATCAGGGTTCCAAGCAAGAGAGAGGTGGGAAACGTCCGGTCCTACTTCTCTGGCCACTACCAATGCTACGGAGTCAATATTCAAGCTGCTGTTGACCATCACTGTCGATTCACTTTCTTCGCTTTTGCTGCACCTGGCGTCAGTGGAGACCGAGACGCTATCAAGCAGTATTCTTTGCATGACCTGGTTGAAAACCTGCCTACAGGAGTGTGCTGTATTGGTGATGCCGCGTATGTTCCTACTGAACATATGGTTCCCATCTATCAAGGGGGAGACAAGTTTCAGAGAAGATACGACAATTTCAACTTCTTTGCCAGCCAGCTGCGCATCAGAGTGGAGATGGCCTTTGGCATCATGCAAATGAAGTGGGGTATTCTGCAAAGACCAGTGTCATGCACAATGGCAAACATGCGCTATCTCACTGCAGCAATCTCTCGCCTGCACAACTTTTGCATCAATGAGAGACTTGCAGCTCAGGAAGACATCTCTGAAGGAACGTTCCCAAGATTCCTCCCCACTGTTCCGCACGATGAAGAAGGAGATCCTGTCGCCTTGGATGGAGCAGCTTTCATTGGTTCTGTTGATGGCCATTCCTATTTGCGCGAACGTATGGTGGAAAGAGTGGAAAGGATGCAGATGTCGCGGCCTGGCAATGAAAAGCCCTCTAAGCGTAGAAGGTTCAATGAGGATTAACAAACACACTTTACCAGTTACAATTAGCTAGTTCGTCTGATGAGTTGGTTCGCTGGCCACACTTGTCTCTACTACTGTAACCTCCAATTCGGCAGGATTTAATGCAATGCCATACTCGCGAAGCTTCTTATTGAGTTCTTTGGTGACACTGAAAGGGCCATCCAAACCAAGCGTCTTTTCCAGTTTCCGAATACGCACTGCCATGTTACGTGCAAGAGAAATCTTGCTTGGATCCTCCAACAGAGTCAAGAACCTGTCGGATATGGATGTGTACTGATTCCATGTTCTCTCTTCTGTGTCCAACCTAGCCTTCTCTGCTTCCATCTCCGCCCTCTCTTCACTTGCCTCCCTTTTGGCTGCACTGGTGTCGCTCATGTTTGTTGTTGCCTGGACAATTGCACTGCACAAGGTGTCCAGTTGTTTGTTCTTCCTGTTTCCAGTAGCAGCGCTGTCCTCTGCACCGGCACTTCCTGTCAATGCAACTTCAGAATCGGATTGTTGGGTGGCAGTCATGAATGCTGCAAACTTGCCATCAATGTCAGGGTACGCCTTGCAAAGAACATCGCAATAATACACTGCCTTCGCTGGAACTGTACAGCTCTTCCTCAACTTGCAGAACTTGGTTGTTGTACAGTAGGTCCACATATCGGCACTTCCCTGTCCAGACTTTCTCATCTCCCCAAGACAGTTCTCTCTGGCTTTCATAGCATCACTGGCAAGCTGCTGGCATGACTCCCATGTCTGTGGGTGGTTAAATTCGTTGAGGTTGAACTCGCCATCTTGGTTGAATTTGTACAGTCTTTCGTCTTCCTCTTCTTGTCCAAAGAGTACAATGCCAACCTCTCCATTGTTGCTTGGGTCGTTCACCATCTCTGATACACTATGCCAGAAGTCTTTACTGGGTTTCCTCCATGCGCGGATTCATATTCTTTCCTCTTCTTGGTGTCATTAATCGTGATGAAGGTGGCAATCATGGTCTTGTGAAAAACTGCGTTGAGAACTCTCATGTAAGTAAAAATGCGTCTGTCAATTGGCAACCAATTGCTGGATGGATTACCAGTGAGTGAGTTGTCGTTGTACACAGTCCCAGTGTCAATCCATAAAGCGATGTGTCTCCTTGCATCGAAAAGGTTCATTTGACCTCCTCTGCGAATACCACAATTGCCAGCAAGTCTCCTTATCTGTGCACACTTCAACTCTGCAAGATCAATCTTGGTTTCGTTCTCCTTTCCCCTGTTGACAGTGATCCATTTTGCGACTCTGTGAAACTCTCGGTCGTCTGCTTTCTTTCCATCTTGTTCCTCCAGACAGGTGATCAGATCCTTTTTGTCTTTGGTAAAGCGTTTCACGACAGTGTCTACTAGACTCTGGAACTTGTCTTCTTCTTCCTTGGTTCGCCCATGCCTGTTGACGTTCTTTTTCTTCTTCTTTGCCGAAGATGCAGCTGGCGATGGAGCCCTACTGACGGGTGCACTTGCAGATCTCTTGTTGTGGGGAAGTGGGGGTCTCCCTTTTCCATTATCATAGTAGTATGGCTGGCCTTGACCAGCACACATATAAGGGGGCCATGGGTCCACCTGATAGGACTCGAGCGGTGTCAGTGTCCGGTGAACTGCCTGTTGCATGGGAATGGGAATAAGTCCAACATTAATTGGAGCTCGAGAGACACTTGCAAAGGCAGGGGGAGCTTGGGATAATTGCGAAGGCTGGGCCAAATGGTAGGGAAACCCCTGGCTTTGAGAAAGATCTTGGGTTCCCACTAGTGGCGAAGAAGTTTTACCAGAAAGTGCCGGTAGCTTCTTGGCGAGTGGATCATCTTCCTCATCATCGTCGGAGGATGATGTAGAGGAGGGCACGGCTTCCTTCTCCTTTCGAATCCTCTCCTTTTGAATCTTTTCCATTTCTTCTTGGATAGTTGGGCTTGCATCACTGTCCTCATCACCATCCGACATGGTGGCTACTTTGTGCGAGAATACTAACTGATGAAAAGATACGATTTTTTGTGGCTTTGTGGGGACGAGTGTCAATCCCACGCAGCTTGCTTTAAGACTACTAATCATTTATTCATTACTGTATATCCTTGCTTCTCTCTTTGTCTCTCCATTAGGGCATTTCAGCGACCACGTTCGTCTCTCTTTAGCTTGGTCTCGCCCTATCTTTCCCTCTTACATCAATAGGAATACAATCATGATCATTCTGGGCGGTTGTTTACGGTGTTGGCGAAGATGATTGTGATTGTGAAGAAGTTGGAATTCGGCTTGCGATTGGGTACCACGAATGAGAGAAGATTTCGAGTAACTTGGAATTGTGATAAGACTGGATGACGTACTCAGTTTTGAGTACCGGTTGGAGTCAGGTAACCATCACCCAGGAGGTGCGTTACACGTACCCATAAGACCTACCCTGAGGATCTGCCCTCTGGACCGTCCGACGGTTTTCGCTCAGGCTTTAAAAAAGCTGCCACGACTGGTTCGATAGAGGGCATGTTTTAAGGGCATGTTTATTTAAGGACATGTTTAAGGGCATGTTGCCGATTTTTAAAAGGGCATGTTTTAAGGGCATGTTTTAAACGGTCCACAGTCGTGGGAATTTCAAGTTTTTTTTAAATCCTGAGTGAAAACCGTCGGACGGTCCTGATGAGAGCACCGGTACCGGTACGAGCTCCGGTGCTCCGGTACGTACCATACTGTTGCTACATGTAGCTAGCCACCGTGCGATGCCCTGCTACTACTAGCTAGCTAGCAGCTCTACTAGCTAGCTAGACCTAACGGAACTAACGGAACTAGTAGCTGGCTCAAAATGACATACTAGTAGATGTTGCACCAAATCAATCCATCGAATTGACCACACATGCTTTTAGTCAAGTCCCCGAGTGGATAGCATCAGGAGAAAGCTCTAGCTAGCTATAACGAAACAAATGCAATCCCCACTGTCCGAAGTAGAGGGCACCAGAAGAAACGAAACAGTTGATGAGATGTCCCAAAAGGCAACCTTCTTCAGAGAAGCCTGGCCTGTCGTGATAAGGCAATCAAGAAATCAAAGACTATCAAAACACACCAAACTCTTTCACTTCGCAATTCCTAAGTTAACTACACCAAACTCTTTTACTTCCAGAACCTCCTTCTCTCAGCCCTTCTCCAAGCGGCATTGTATGGCATTGCAGTCGCATCATCATAATCGAATCCATTGACTATGATAGAGATTGCTTGCAGACATTGCCAATGCACAGGTATATTCCGAGCGACCATTTGACATTTGACCACAGAAGGAAGTATATGATATGAATGATCCTGGCTGGATCTTGCTGTTGTTACCCTTCTCTTCAGCATTCCTATCTGGCCGCACCACCTCCCACTGCAGATGAGTAAGAGTAGCAGCTAAGCTCCTGTAAGTACAGTAAGAAGACCGGCTCTGGACCTGTCCGAAGCAACCGGGGTTCAAAGCTTCCTTCTGGCTGAGACACAGTGTTCTTGCTTGGATCCGCGGCCTCCTCGATATCCACCTGCAAGCAACCATTGAGTTGGGGCGCAGACCCCAAACTTAGTACTGCTACTGAGTAAAGGAGTATTCATTTGGCAAGCTTGGGTTCTTTGAACGACGCCTTTGTGTTTTCGTTGTGTTGAGCAGCTACCAGCTACTCGGAGTGGTGGCGTGGTGTGTTCGCACTCTTACCTTGTGTGAGAGGATGCTCAGTCCTGCATTGAGTATCCGCGACTGTACTCCTCAGCAGAACCATCTTACTCCTTGGTCACTTTGGTTTTAGGCTTCCGAGCGAACGCAGAAGCAACCCAAGCTGAAAGTTGCCGTACATGGTAGCTGCTCTCACATCACAAAACGTTCAAGCAAGTTTTGATGCCTCATATTGAAGGAGCCCCTCTCAGCAAATTCGTACTGATACAGTATTAATAGTAGACTAACCAAGCAATCAAGCGAAACAAGCCGTTCGAATGCATCGTTCTAGCATGACAGAGCAACAAGGCATTGCCTCGCCACCATCGGGAGAAGGGATGCGAGGCTTTCCCGTTGTCACCGTGGTTGTTTCTCCTCACAGTTTGGGTCGTCGCGGTGATTTGGATCGCGAGAGGAGCCGAAAGGTTCCTTACTTTCCCCGCAATCCCAGTCGTCAGCGTCGATCCGTGAAGAAACAGCAACAGAAGAAACAGCGCAGCAACAGCAATGACCAATGCCAACGTTCTCGTGATACTCGTACAACGTTGTCCTCCTCTGTATCCTCCTTGGATGACGTATCGATGGCTTCATCCTCTTCCAACCCTCGACAGTCACGATGGGAGTCCAACATCAGTGCGACCAAGCAATCGGCCATGGCCATGCCCACGCGACGACGAGGTGTTTCCCCGGAGAACGACAGTCACTGTGATTGTGACGCGACAAAGACGAAGAAGGGCCACAATGACACTGCTGTTGTCCCGCCATCGACCCAAGAATTGAAACAATTGCGTCGCAAATTCTCAGGGGATGATCTCTCCAGTCTTCTACTAGCCAACCACAAGGCGGAGATCACAGCAAATAGTAATGCCATGAAGAAGAAGAATCAACATCATGGCTTGAGCAAACCCCGTCGACAGACTTCCCCAGCACGACTGACTATCAATACCTCGCCTTTGGCAGCACTGCATCAGAGTGATGGGGAAGAAGACGATCACGTCTTTGTACGACGATCTGGATCCAATAAGGGCATCTTTCTATACCAACGAGATGACAGTCAAAAGGACCTACTAGTTTACAACCGCAGCAAGGCACGACGACCCACCAAAGACGATGTGTATTCGTCGTCATCCAACCAATGCCGTCGACGACCAGCGGGGGACGCACCCTCGGGACTGCTGTGCAAGTTGAAACTGAGCAGCAACCACAGTGATCATGACCACAGCCAAAAAGAGGATTTGGAGGGTCTCGTCCGGGCCATAGAACAATCCGAAGATCACGGACACATTTTTTGTTCGGCTCGTAATCTATTGGCATTTGCAATGGAATCTGATGAAGAATGAATGAATGACAACAGACACTTTCATAGACTAGATTAGATTGACATACAATCTAACTAACCTACTCTGTTTTTGGAGGGGAACGCAATACCAAAGTTACTAGCTCTAATGTCAACGCATATTACATGTACGGTTCCAGAGATGCGCGCCATTGGCAAGCCCACCTAAGCCTGCTGATACCTGCCCTCTACTTCACGTAGACCGTACTGGTAACTAACTGGAAGCAGATCTTAGCTACCGGTAGCCCCACGCCAATCGATCAGGCGGGGTCCTAACCATCGATTGTGACCTCTTTAGTAGCGCAACCAGTCAGAAACCAAACACATTCATACTTGCCAAAGCAGACATCACCTACATCACCTACTAGCTAGCTACCGGTAGTACCTCCTGTGGGCAGGAGATACTCGCTACTGGTAGCAACTGCAGTAGTCCAGTTTTGCTTCTAGTCTACTAGCTAGCTACCGAAAGCCTGGTTGGTGAGAGGTGGTGACACAAAAGATACCGCGACCAAAAAGTCTTTAGAGAACTCGGGCAGTCTTTGACGATTAGGTATTTATGGGAAAAGAGCACCATGACCATTCAATCTTGCCGTCTTTAAGTCAACTGGGAATCCATTTAATAGGATGTAAAAGATGTGGAATAGCATCTTGAAATGGAGTGACGAGTCACTCCTCCCACTTCCGAGTTTCGTAACTTGACAAGAACAAAAGAGAGCGGACATGCGGACATACTGTATCATAGCTCGGACATGCGGACGACCAAAAGACATCCAAAGCCCAGTGCCACTGAGGTACCAGTTTTTTGCTCTGTTGTACATGTTTGTGGAATGCATAATAGTAGGTACAGGATGAATAGCTGCCGGGGTAAACAGCAAGCATCGCCCTTGTTTGGCATTGACCGCTTGGTGCGACCAAACAATCAAAGAATCAAAGAACCATTCAATTTTGATGTGAAGCCCCAATTCAATTCACTCATTTCTGTCAAGCATTGTTTTTTGTTCTGCGCTACATGATGTTGTAGTGGTATCCGACTTTCTAGCTCGCTGAAATTGCGATTGAGATTCGATTCTGTAATCGTCTTCGTTCATTGCCAAGAGCTATCTACCGGTAGCTATTGGCAGCTGGCTCTAGCTAGGAAAGTTATGGGGGTACTGGTAATAGGTATGAAACTGTGGGTAACAGGCACCGTTGCCCAAATAGAGTCGGCACGTTGTTTTCAGCCTGATTCAAGGGCATGAGTGTGGGTAGAAACAGTTCCAAGCGGATCCTGGGATCTACCAGCTGTGACTGGTGATATTGTCCCAAAACAATCCCCGGGGTTCCATGCCATGCAGTGTGGAGCGACAAAGAAAGCTGGGAAAGTCAAAGGAATCACATTCATCAAGCGATGGATGTACAATCCATCCGAGGCAAAGATGAAACAGTTGCCACTGAAGCTAGGAGCGAGCTTGGCATTGGTATTGGCGAACCACCTATTTTACCAGCAGGTCCAGTATGGGTTAGGGTGAGATTGTACAAGAGGCCTCCACAAAACATGTTTGTCAACGGAAACAGAACCAGACCCAAGGGAAAGCTATTACAAGCATCACAATCTAATAGCACAGAGTACACTATAAGTATGAAACCAGACACAGATAACTGCCTCAAATTTGTGCTAGACGCATTGACTGGGGTTGGATGGATGGATGATTTCCAAGTTTGCAAGCTTGATGCAATGAAGTGCTACGACAGTGTTGCACCCTTCACAGGAAGGACACTAATCGAATTTGGATCTCTAGATGAGTTGGTTCACTTTTAAAATTCACTTTTAACATATTAGGTTTCCAAGTTGTCCTTGTGGTTCGCTACACATGCTACACATACTGGGCCCTTGAACTGGGTGTTAAACTTTCTTTGCTTTGGACATTTCCAAAGCCTCCCGCCTTTCCATACGGGCGGCACGTTTCCTTGCAATTTCCATTTCCTCCTCCTCAGCTCTCTTTTTTGTAGCCTCTGCTGCATTGGCCTGTTCCTCTTCCTCCTGGGCTTCCTCTTCCTCTTGGGCCCTGGCCCTAGCAGCATGTTCCTCTTCCTCTGTGGCCCTGGCCCTGCTGCGGGCTTCCTCCGTGGCTCTAGCAGCGGCAGCTTTCATGCCTGCTTTCCTTGCAGCCTTTGCAGCTTTCTCAGCTGCAACCCTAGCATTCCTACTGCTTGCATCGTTTAGTACCTTCTTGAGGTTGGATGTCCACTTGGCCCAATCACCGCGGATCTGTAGTGTTAGCCTCAAGTCAGAGGTAAAAATTGTAACTCTCTTTGCGTGCAAAGCACAGAGGTTGCAATCTTCAAACAAGCCAACCATGTAATCTTCGGCAGCACACTGGAGTGCTAGAAGTGCACTACCCTGAAACCGGAAGTCTGGTTCAATTTGAAGAGCAATTGTACGACACTCTACTTGGAATTGGACCTGGAATCCCCAGCATTCCAGGTTTCTCCCAGGGAGTTGGCGGCAGTTGGGTGTCAGTTACCCGAGATCCGATCACTGTTACCAGTAGGGGGTTGGTGTGTTTCCGATGGGTGTGGGGGTGTTACCAGTCGAATATGACTGGCTAGCTAGCTAGTAGCTTGGAACAAACTGCTGCAGGTTGAGGGGGCTTGGGTGGGACATCAAAGACAATTATCTGGTAGCACATTTGATCTAGCAATCCTGCAAAGTTGAAGGCGGATCCAACATTGAGTCGTGCACCTGCCCACGTCATAACCGCGTCTCCGGTTCTTGATGCCAAAGTTCTTCGTTGGCTGCGAGTCGAGTCGAGTCTGGCAGTCGGTTCAAGAAAGGTAGATGCGGTACAAAAAGGGTTAACGTTACTATTTACTCTCAAAATTTTATTGATTACTAATGATTCCCACATCTACCTGAATTCCAAAACGGTCTTCCTGCATCCAAGGCGTTCTTTCCGTGGGCTGCCATCCCGCGACGGGAGGCACGGTGAAGCTACTAGCTAGAGAGCTATCTAGACGTTTAGAATTTTGCTACCTTCGTGAGGAGCAGTTGTAGAGCACATACGGACTAGCTACTCATTCGAGTGATTGATTGATGGAATCAAGATGAGGAGCTCTGCTGCTGTAGTGTTTGTGAGTCTGCTCCCCACGCTGTTGTGGGATCCTAATGGAGTGTCTGCCTTTTCAGCGGTTGTGAACAACGATGGCGGTGGCCGTATGACGAGTAAAAGTCGACGGGGCCGTATCCGACGTTCTGCAGTGGCGACAAGGGATCTTCGGACCATGCCTAGTAGGACATTGAAAGAGTCGTCGTCATCGCCCAAACCATCACTGAAGGGTTTGGGGATTGACTTGCCCCGTGGCTTGGCAGAATCTTTAGAAAAGAATGCCGAAGTATTCCGCAAACACATTTGGATTTGTGATAACAGCGGAAGTATGAACATGGGAGATGGCCATCAACAGAACTTGCTGCGCATCGACTGTGGTGGATCTAACAACACTAACAGCAACGGTGTCACGACCACCAAGGACTGCACTCGATGGGGAGAAGTTCAAGAGACTGTCAATATCCATGCTCAGTTGGCCGCCACCCTGGGAGCTCCTACGGATTTCAAACTGTTGAATCCTCCCAAGAGCGGGGGACAACAGACCTTTCGAGTGGGATACTGCGGCAAGAGAAGACTGCCATTTGCTAATCCCTTTGCCAGGCGAAGAAACGGAGGAGATCCAACCGAGCAAATGAAAAATGTCTTAGCCAAAACCAAACCGGCGGGCATGACACCCCTCCCCGTGTGCATCGAGCAAGTCCGCAATGAAGTCATCAGTATGTTACCCCAGCTACAAGCCGAGGGAAGTAAGGTATCCATCATTATCGCCACGGACGGATGCAACCACAACTTGGACAACGTGGGATCGTCCATGACAGAAGAAGAACGGAATCAAGAAATCATTCAAGCACTCGAATCGCTGCAAGATTTACCTGTCTCTGTCGTCATTCGATTGTGCACGGACTATAAACCGCTCGTAGACTTTTACAACTCTCTCGACGAACGATTCGACTGGGACTTGACAGTCGATGTGCTGGATGATCATAAAGCGGAAGCAGTGGAAGTCAACGGGCACAATCCATGGATCAATTATGCACTCTTGCTTCATCGCATCAGGGAGATGGGACACTACCACCCAGTCCTTGACCTCCTGGATGAACGGCCTCTGACTCCCAGAGAAGTACGAGACTTTGCAAGACTCTTGTACGGTACCTACCGTTTCAGTAGTACCAGTCTGGATGACGGCGAGGAGGACGGAGACTTTGCTTGGTCCATTCGTCTCCTGGAGGAAATTAGTGATATCCAACAGCATGTCGAAACCAGAAAGCATTGGAATCCTCGAACCAACGACAAGGAACCTTTGATCGATATCAAGCAGCTGGCACACTACTTGCTCGATGATAAAACACCGCAATTGCTGCCATAAGAGTGCACAGGATAAGATACATTCACACATACATGTACAGCATCGGCATAACCACAAACATACCGTGATCCGGACGTTTCGTGAGGGATTTGATTCAAGTTGATTCATTCGATGCGATGCAGCGGGCAAAACAGCAAAACACCAAGAGAAACCAAGCGCTGTAGTTCTAGCTAGGATGTAATTCATGAATATCATATCACCTCGATCATACACTGAATCAGACGTTTAGAAAAGCCCGCTACTATTCCGGCCGTTAGCGTATCTAACTGATCTCGTTGGTCCGACTGCAAGCTTCCGGTAGCTACGAGAGACCACTCTAGCTAGCCAGACCGGGCTACCTTGTCTTACGTCTATTGCTTCCAGAGGAGCTTGGCGCTGGTTTGTCCCGTCATGAGAGCACCGTGCGTGGTGGCAAAGTACTTGACGTGACATGCCTCCCCCCTGCAAAGAACAGTCGATTGTTTTCATCCGGCTTGGATAGTTCACGGCGATCATCCGGTGTCGATCCTACTAGATAATACGAGTAGGATCCTCTGGCGAGCGGGTCTTGGTGCCAACGCGTCAATATCATGTGTTGGGGCTCGGGAATGTCTGGACTATCCAACTCATCCTCATTTTGAATTCGTTAATTAAGTGATTGCTTCCTTATCCACAAAGACAGCAGCTCTGTCTCATCCTCTGTCATAGTGGATCATGAGCTCATGCTTCAGAGCCAACTGGTAGATTTTGTTGCGACGATGAACGCCATGCACCCATTGACTTCCCAGTTCAATATCTGCTTCTCCCAAGGCGCCCGAACCGTGTGGCTGCGACCTCCGATGTGGGAAGCACGGAAGCACCCTCTAAGACGCAATACTGGAATCCTCTCGGGAGGATTTCTGCCGTTGCTTTTGTTCATGGAGATGTATCAGCTCCCAATCCAGCCCATCCTGCCCCAATGATCACCACGTCCAACACCGCAGTCTCTGGATCGCTTGCACTTTCTCGCTTTGGTAAACTGCTCTCGGAGTCGCACAGTCGCCGAAGTGGATTCTTCATTGGTCACTGCTGCTGTCGTGTCTATTCCCAGCGACGACTGCCTCTGTTCGTAATGAAGAGTCCAGTCCTCTACTAGCTAGTACCGATGATCACCCATCAACACAGAAGACTCGACTCTGACTCGATGAACCATACAACTTCACCAAGTCTTTATTAGAGAAAGCTGCAAGCACTCTAAAACCGGGTTGGGGTGTTGGCATGCAATCTTTCTTTCCCGCTTGGGACTGTCATTTATTAGGGCAAATGTGAGTCCTCAAAACGGTCTGTCTAAATGTAACGGAAGGCAGCTAGTTTCACTTTTTTACTAATCCTCATACAAATTTTGGCCAGATTCACCAAATTGGCCTTTTTTGAAAATGACGTCATTGGTGAAATTTTCTTGACCGCCTCCAAACTTTTTTTTCTTTGTTGGCATTTATTTGTTTACTCGCAGCTGTCCGTAAAGGTTGTGGTTGTCTAATAATAACACAACCATGCCACTATCAGAGGAGGAGTTTGCCGACAAAGATGACAATGCTCTCTTTCGATCGATCAAAGTCAAGGACTGGGACAAGGTCAGAGACTTGATCAGCAAAAGTACTCAACAACAAGAAAATATGACGCGAACGGACAACGCCAGCAGCATCGCCAATGACGCCCCTTTGCTCCGACAACTCGATGTCCACGAGAACAGCGCCTTGCATGCAGCCATTGGATATCAAGCCCCTGATGATATTGTTCTGGCATTGATTAACGCTTATCCCGAAGCCACGGCCATTCATGGTGCCAACGAGTGGTTACCACTGCACGTGGCTGCCATGTGGGGATCCTCTCCATCCATCATGACAGCACTCATTCAACAGCATCCAGAAGGATTAGACGACAGGGGAGAAGGTGGAATCAAAGGACGGACGCCACGACACTTCAAGGACAGGTTTCCACACAATAAGGAACTGTTGGAGCGATCGACAGCAGAATGGAGGGCAGAAGCCAAAAGTACCTAGCAGGTACCATAGCCAACAGCAAGCAAGAAGAGCAAACTTGGCTCATGAGAGTGACAGTCCTTCCTTCACCACAGACACCAACTTTCTTGTTGTTATGTGGCAGCTTACCATCAATCTCGTACAAATGATCGTAAATCGTAATTATTCGACCTGCTTGCTCTTCTGTTAGCTAATCTTCAAGGTACAAGTACAAGACAGGCACAAGTGCATGTATCAATACTTGGCTGATGCTGGGGCATTCCAACTGACTGTATCAGGCTAATCGTCGCTGCCGGCGAGAGTAACCCGGCAGCCGAAGGCACGTACCACGGAACAAGCAAGGACCGAGAGGCGGGTGCTAAGTGATACATAATCCGTTTTCGCAGCCCTCGGTAAACTGGCATTGGACGAGCAAGTTCAACACCGAAACATGGTTTTGCTTCAGGCCAAGCCAATGGTTTGCGCGGTAGGGCACCACAGGACAGAGAGGTCAATGCAGCCCTCCTCGATGGCACTACTCACCCGAGCAACAGTCTAACATGTACCGGTACCGGCCGGTAGTAGTGAACAGACAAACAAACAGAAAGTTCAACACTGAAACATGGTTTTGCTTCAGGCAAATGGTTGGCGTGATTGCACCGTACGGTGCCACAGGGAAGAGAGGTCAACGCAGCTTGCCACTGGTATTGATGAAGGACATATCGCATTGTTTGCAACTACAGACCATTCCTTCTCATCATGATAGAAAACAAACACTTACTTGGCTGGCTGCTCAGCATCACTCCTGCCCACTGGTATTCATGAGACAGTTTGGCCTTCCATGGTTGGGGCCATGACATTGTGGCTACTTGGTAGTTTTGGACCTTTTAGGAAGGAAATACTACCCAGTAGCCAGCTACAGCATGTAACACAGGCCCAAAAAACAAAGAGAAGAAAGTTGGTTGATGTGCAGTGTGCAGAAGTGTGAAAACCGTGGCTTTGCCAGGAACGTTGCGGAATGGATATTTGTGAATAGCAAAATCTGATTATTTCAAAAAGAAGACATGATTTGAAACTTTCTGCAAATATCAATTCTGTTAGGTGACAATACTACTATGATAGCTAGCTAGTATTAGCTACACCCCACACAGTGAGAGATTTTAAAAACCGACCACACGCTGAACCGTTACACGTGTAGAGACTTTTAACTAAAGCAACACAATAGGCTTTAAAAATCACAGTACGATAGACTAATCTTTCTTTAGGACAAGATTGTTGAGAATTATGACAAATGTTTCCTTTATCTGTAAATTTGACTAAAATTAGAAGCACGACTTAGTAATTTCCACAGCGCTCCAGCTTAGACACTGGTATAAAGGAGCTTATAAGGAGACATGAGTAACATGGGAGGTGACGGGGTCCGTAGCCGTAACAGGCGTACAGTACCGTACCACACGGGTTGTAGGCGATGCGACACTCTAGCTAGCTACTCCTAGAGCTTCTGTACAGCCTTTATTCACGTCTTTTACAGCGTGCCTTGATTGATTGATTAATTAATTATAATGCCGCCGTGTCCGGCCGCTGGTATTGATGAAAAACCAACTACTCCCCAGTACCAGTACTGGGCTACGTACACTTATATAAGAAGATATTATTGCATTACTGGAAAAATCAAGGCCCTTGGCCAAGAGCACACCTGAACACGAAAAGCTACACTCACACCTGTAAAACTGAACGAGCCCTGAGCTTTTAGAAAATGTTAACAAATCATCCAGCCTGGTTTTTCCTGGCAAAATTTTCTGCCTCAGCACAAAAAGTCTTAGTGATCACTCATCTCTATTTTCTCCAAACCAATTTGCCAGTACTGAGCAAGTTGTACCAAAGGGACCAGGTGCACGTTGAGTGTACAATTACTAACCTGTTTGACCTAGAAGCTTAGTAAGAAAGTGTTCTATGCTGAAATTGGCTTGTTTTTTTAGAAACAATCCATTCAATCTGAGGGTCAAAAGGTACGGCTGGATAAGAAAACCCCAGGGCTGAACCAAATTTACAAACTTTCTTATAAATGAGTTTATAGTGCTCACAAACAAGATTCTGAAAACCTACGACATCTGTACACGTGCTGTACAAGCGTCGCTGCAACTAAACCGGCAGCTACCAACTCATCGCCGAGTTCGGTTTATTTAGCTACTAGCTACTAGCTAGCAAGCCATCTAGCAGTACCAGTAATACTGGTACCGGTACCCATGTAGCTGAGCTGTACTAGTACATACATGTAGCTGTCCGCTATCACTCGAGTACACGAGTACACGAGTTCTACTGCAGCGCCTCGAAGTCTCTCCTGTACTCAATGACACGTGGCTAGGATGTAGGTAGCTACTTTCAAGGAAAGGAGTAGTCTACTCGAGTACAGCAGATGATTGGCAAAAAGCATCGCAGATAATAATAGAAAACAGGCTTTGACCAGCTGTTTTGGAGCTCTATTGACTGGTTACAGTCAGTTCTTGACTATATTTATATGGGGGTAATACGGATTCCTATAAATATACTAGAGAATATAAATATAGGCTCTATTTACTAGTAAAGTACGCGTGGAGAGTGCCGTCACGTTTTTGTTTGGCAGCCTTTGCTCCCCTAGCCATATTCAATGCCCTTGCAAACCTGTCAAGATGAACGGTGGCAGCCGGGTTCACACCCAAACTGGAGGCACTGAGTGAGAGCTTGTTGAGTGCCTCTTCGGCTTCTGCAATGGAGGCAAACAGATCGTCCGGTTGGGGATCTTCATCCGTCGGTTCTGGCTCGTCGTCATCAAGCACAGCCAGTTCTGCTTCAGTTGTTGTCGTCTCTAGCTCTTCAATCTCATCGTCAACGGTTGCACTGATGACCTCAGGCTGGTCTTCAATATCAGCGAAGGGTGCGTACACATGCACTGACGTCAGTCACGGTCACTCGTGACTCAGGGGGGAACATCGAAATTCCATAAATATACTGGAGAATATAAATATACGTTTATAAATATAATCGCGAACACACTGTAGCACAAACGAGTGATTAGGGAGATCCAGCTGAAGTTCGGTACCAGTGAAGCTTGGGGCATTGTCCATCAAATTTTGCTCCTTAAGATGCATTTATTAGTTCCAAACTTATTTCCTCAACCCCCTTCAATTATAGTCTTATTTTGTTGAATATTTCACGAGCTTTTATGGGATTTCACGGGAGGTGGGAAAATATCGAGTCTCTCGTGCTTACCAGCGAAATTCTTCAAAGTATCCTGCGAAAAGATAGCTTGACTCTGAATCTCTGAATCACATTTGGACATGGTACCATTCTTTTACAGAAGCATCCAAGGATGCTGCTGCGCTGCTGCCACAGCTCTGCCACTAAGTCTTGAAGACTTATACTTTTTGCTTTTGCCCTCAACGGACTGAGGGTCTTTCACACTTTTATCGCTGTATGCTGTGTGTGTGTGTGTGTGTGTGTGTGTGTGTGTGTGTGTGTGTTGTGTGTTTGTTGCGCTGTTTTCGTCGCTGCCCTCAACGGACTGAGGGTCTTTCACACTTTTATCGCTGTATGTGTGTGTGTGTGTGTGTGTGTGTGTGTGGGTGTGTGTGTGTTTGTGTGTTTGTTGCAGCTGTTTTCGTCGCTCGTTAAGGATAGGGATTAATCTTGTGTGTTCTGTTGGACACAGTATCTACCATGGGTACCAGTACTGGCTGGCTATGCAGACTCGCTAGTGTGTCCAGATAAACACGGTGGAGGTTTTGCCAAAGACATAAGGACATTTTCCTTGTTAAGATAGGGATCTATATTGTGTGTTCTGTTGGACACAGTACTCTGGACCCATGGGTACCGATACCACTGTGCCTGTACTGGCTGGCTATGGAGACTTGCTATCAATAGTGTGTCCAGTTGAACACGGTAAATGATTTGACCAATCAAATCTCTTTTTGACAAGTTGAGGGCATCAGCCTCCGGGAGGGCCTCCGGTGATCCCTGATGACGTCACGCAAAAACCACAGTTTCTCCATTTTTGGCGAGTCGCGAGAAGTCGCGACTAGTCGTTTTGAACACAGTCGCGCGACTCCACGCGAGTGCCAAAACGACCCGTCACGACTTCTCGCGACTCAACGCGACTCCACGCGACTGCTCATTTTCCATATAATTTGGTCGAAAACAAGCCCACGATGGCCAACCAAGCGGCCCCCTTTGTCCTACACCCGTCGTTTATCCTCCGAGGAGGGTTGTTGATGTGCAATGTGGACTTGCAAGTGCAGCAAAGGCGCTATGAATCGACCAATATTCGTGTTTTCAAGTCTCACTTTGGCCGCCATCCTCGGCATCTTGCGCGAGTGTGGAAAGATTTGCAAGTTAATGAACTGCTTTCGACTGCTGAAGCAAAGCACAGAGACTACTTTCATGGGTTTCTCATGGCCAACAATTTTCTACGATGCTATGAGACCAACGATGTTCGTGGCAGCCGCTTCCTCAATCTCATGGATGAAGACAAAATGATGCGATTTGTCTGGTTTTTTGTTGGTGCTTTGGCAGAGCTCAAAGAATGGAAACTTAAGTGCCCCAATCAATGGCCAGTTCGACTTGGAGCTACTGTTGATGGTACACAAATGGCAACAAACGAGCCAAGAGATGACAATATGCGTCGCAACCCAAAAAACTATTGCTACAAATACAATATTGCTGGCCTCAACTACCAAATTGCCTTGGCAACTTGGACCAACAAAATAATTTATGCCAACAGTGGCGACCCTGGGTCAACCCATGATATCACAGCAGTCCGCAATGGATTCATTGACATGGTGCCACAGGGCTGCAGAGTGATTGCTGATGCTGGCTATACTGGCAAATATGAACATGAGAAGAAGATTTTTGCTGTGCGCAACAATATGGATTGCGACGCTGTGGCAGAGTTCAAAGGGAGGGCACGAGCACGACAAGAGCAAATCAACTCTCGCCTCAAGACCTATGGATGTTTAAATCGCAAGTTTGTTCATGGTGTTGAGAAGCACAAGCTATGCTTTGCTGCTGTGATTGTCATGTTGCAATACGCGATTGAAGACACCTCCAATGCTGGCGAGCCACTCCACACTCTCTAGCAATAGGATAATAAAATGACTAGTCCATAGGTTTGCTTACTTTTGTTACTATAATTGGATCGAGTTGCTTGCTTGATGCTGCAGTGCTCAGCCATGATTAACGCTTGGATGCTGGCTCCATTGTTTCGGCATCATCAAGCTCTTCAGTGTCAACTTCATCACGTGCATCTGTATCCTCCAATGCTCTCTTCTTGTTGCCGTCCACATCCATATTGATCGACTCCTCACCACGTAGGAGTTCATCTAGTTCCTGGCTATATTCCTGAGCATACTTGTCCAAGTTTCTTAAGTGCCCTTCAATGAAAGACGTATCCTCTCCTCGGGCTTGATAGTCTTTAAAGTACTGATTGAGGACTTCTTCTGCCTTTCTCTGACGAGCTGCTGCTTGTGCCTGCAGCACCTCATAATATTCTTTTGACTCATAGTAGAGGAGATCAGTCTTTTCCTCTTCCTCTTGTCCACCCCCGCCTCCTGCAAGCAATCGGTTAAGCAACTTATCATCTTCGTCTTCGTTGTCGACACCACCACTGTACAGGCCTCCGCCAGCACCACCGCCATCAACACCTCCACCTCCACCAGTGCCTCCACCACCAAGATTCACATCGGTGCCTCCTCCACCAAGAGTCACATCGGTGCCTCCACCACCAAGAGTCACATCGGTGCCTCCACCACCGAGAGTAGTCACATTGGTGCCTCCACCACCAACAGCAGTAGTCACATTGGTGCCTCCACCGTCTATTTCCATGTCGGTAAGATCTAGTGTATCTAACAGTACGATGGAGAATGGAGGAACAACAAGATCAAGACAAACAGAATCGTTTAGTTATCATTATCAAACAATGCAACGTCAGTTTAAGAGATGGCCGCACCGTTCATCATTTGCAACATGATCTCGTAATCATCGGCAGTGGCAGCATCTCCCTCAATGTCATCCAAAGAATCAACAATGTAAGCTCTCCAGATGACAAACAATTCGGTGACGGTCCTAGTCTTTTCTCCAACCTTCATGTCATACGTGAAGGGGATGGGAATCATCTTCAGACTGCCAGGAGCCACACCAGGCGAAAAGTACTCATTCGAGAGCTCAAAGCCATGATCCGAAAAGTTAATGATTGTTGTTTTCTTGCGACGAGATCTCTTCAATTTTGTTACCATTGACTGAAGTGTAGGCAACAACTTCTGGGCTTCGAATGTAGTTTTGCTCTTCTTCAGAGTGTCCAACCACTTTTTAGAGTGCTCGACAAAGGGTTTGCTGTGGCTGGGGCCTTCAATCGTCACTGTGTTGCCTTCAACGGTGGCTTTCAAAAGACGAAGGTCATCAGGATGGGTTGCAGGGCGGGCAATAACAACACAGCTAGCATGTTTCTTGCCACCGGCAACAACCTCATCCGTGCAAAGCTGGACAAGAAAGTCTCCGTGCTGATCTTCGTTGTTGAAATCGGCATTGTAATTCTCTACCTGAGGATCCGTCTGTGCCTGATTATTAGCACGCAAGAGACGCAAGGGACTTCCGAGGTTGGCTGCCATTTTGTTGTTGTTTGTTGTTGTTTGCTTCTTCAGCGAAGGCGGAGAAGCAAGGCTGGACAGCGGCTTGATTGGTTTGACAGGAGTAGATGTCTTGATTGGTTTCTTGACAGGAGTAGACGGCACAGGGCTCTTCTTTGCTGCTTTGGTCTTCGACTTTTTTGACTTTGGCTTCTTTGGTGGAGATGGAAGCTCCTCGTCCTCGATTGGCTGCCAAGCAAAGAGGGAGGAAGAAGAAGCAGAGGTAAGATAAGGTTCAGTGTTGGTACTCAAGAGGTCTTCATCAGAGTAAGGATCTGCTCTTTCTTCGGCTAGTGCTTTCATGCTCGATCGAATCTCCATCCAATTCTTGGCTCGCTTCCATCGATCCATTAGAAACCCAACTCTTTTTCGTTTGATCGAGTCTTCACAACCAAGCTCTTCAGGGTGATCGGCACACAGATAGTACAACCAAAGAGTCTTCTTGTTTGAGCACTGCGGTCCTCCAGCTGTTTCGACATGGTCAAAGAGGAATAGTTTGGTGTGTGCCAGAAGCCCCTTCTTGGGAAGATCTGCATCACAATCATATCCACATTCATCGGAGCAGACCATCGTGACCGAACAGAGGATGATGTTGACTTACCAAACACGAAGTTGAAAATAGGTAAGGATCCTCAGTCAGTTCTCCAAACTCGTCGTCGTCAATGTCAAGCTGTGTAGATTCTTCTCGAAGAGATCGAGTTGTAGGCATTATGAGATGATGCTGAGAAGAAAAGTGCGCCGAAATTGAATCAAATTCAAATGAAGACGCGGCAGATTCGGTTACATTTGCATGAAAATCAGAGCCAGCCAATCTCGTTTGTTATTATCTCACCCGTGGAAACATCAACAGCCAAGTAGAAAAGATATAGATAGCAACTCGTGATCATCAAGCAACAGCCATCAACATCTATCAACAGCCGCCCATCAACAACCATCCACCGCCAGCATTGCACCCACGTCACAGGTTGATTGTTGTTCAGTTTGCTCATTTCATTTGACAGCCAGAACCAATGGCTCCAACCCCGAGGCCCCCGAGGCCCCCTGCCACTCTCAATGGGGCGGAATGGGGGAAAAGCGATGCCAAAAAGCTTATAGCTCAAGACATGATTGACGGACTTGTCCCATTGACTAGAATCAACGATATGGAGCACCTTTTCGACACAATGTATGCACACCAACCAGAGTTTGCCGACTTTCCTTGGGATTTGGAGCGCTACCGAACTCGCATTCAACGCATTCAAAAGGGGGTGAAGAGGCTCCTTTGGTCTTCTCAGTATGACAAGGAGTGCTTGGAAGAGTTTCGAGCCAAAATCCCTTTCCCAACTCATGATCCAACCGGCAAGCCTTTGTGGTATCGGTCGGACGCCGATAGACTTTTGCAACAGGACATGGTTGATGGACTGCACGAAGAGATGACACCTGGAGAGCTCTTCGAAACAAGGCCGGAATACAAACCATTTGGAAAGCGTAGGTTTACAAAACGGATTGATCAATTGACCGAAGCAAGCAAACCGTACGGGAAAAACCCGGCTCAAGCAGCAGCCAAAAAAGAGAAGAAAGAGCAAACCAAACTCAAGAACCGCCCAGACATTAGCCGCAAGGGGGCCACTGCGGCCTACAACAACAGTGGTTGACAGTAGTTAATAGCATCGTAGTAGCTCAAAATGACGGCAGCGTCTTCATTGTCGAAACAATGCGATAGTAGAGTAGTGGTATCGTTACTAGTAGTTGACTGGATTGATGCGTCGCGACTCCACGCGACTCCACGCGACTCCACGCGACTGTGAGCACGACTGTGCGCGACTGCACGCGACTGAGCAGTCGCGCGACTGCACGCGACTGCCACGTGGAAGTAGCTCAGTCGTGTTATTAGGGTTCGGATCGCCAAAAGCCTACGTCACCGGAGGCCCTCCGGCTGCTTGTTCTTGTTTTGCAATTAAATTTTTAAGCAAGGTGCGAGCTGGTCCTTGCTCCTTGCGACTCGGGTTCAAGAGCTGATTCAGACGCCGTTCTGTTAACTCTAAAATTTACAGTAGTCACTCACACTTCCCCGAAGCTACGGTACAGTACTGTTTTAGTATAGAGGGACCAAGCCAGGATCTTGATTCGAGTCCCAACTTCAAGCCGAGAAAATATCCCCTTTGGTCATGTCCCTCTTTGCCTGAGCCAGGTCATCCCCCCACAAGCTCTTGGTTGTTCGTTGTTCGTAGCAGGTTGAGTAAACCGACTGGCAAATCTTGCAGAAACCCGGCTCCTCACAAATTGAAACCTTCAAACGCAAAAGGCAAAGAGCAGCGATCAACAACTTCAGCAACTGGCTGGCAAGCATGAACCTCACGTCTTTCAACTTCTTTGAAATCGCAGATAGCATGGCCGATCAGCAATCAATGAGCACCCACAGGGCGTCTCCTTCCAGTGGTACTTCACAACAACCTTCCCACAGTCCTCCAGTAGCACGACGCGGCAGTAAAAGCAGCAGTAAAAAGGAAATGATACTCCTGCCGTCTGACTTCAGACCCTCACCTTACAGTGTTTACTGTGGACGAGGAAAGGGATTCTACAACGCGGTCGGTAATCGCAGACTACGAGTTACGGTCATGTCTTTCATGAAAGAGTACCTGGAAGCCGAGGGAATTCCGACTGAAAGATCGAGAATTATCAGCCGAGTCAAGGACATCCACAAGCAATGCTGCCCAGTTGGAGCCTTCATCAAGTTTGAAGATGGGCGATACTACGAGCTCTCCGACAAAGCAGCCAGAGAAAAATGCTCGGCACTCTTCAGGGATTGCGTACAAGCCCAGACCAAGGGAAAGCACTCCAAAAAGGCAAAGAATCAAAAGAGGGGAAGCACTAAGTCCATTGCAGGGGAAACAGAAGGACCCCAGGACACGAAGGTGGCAGCCATCCGCCGCCCATCACTGGACACAGACTCTGTATCCAGTGCGAGCATGGGGTCCTTTTACGACGTTGATACTGAACAAGCAGTATCAATCGAAGACGTTCAGATGCCACTATCCTTGAATGGTCTAGACGAGTTCCTGAAGCAATCGCCATCGTCATAGAGACTTCTACTGCCATAAACTCTGCTTCCTGCTTCCTTTAGAAACCATTCCTAAACTAATATGCTATAATATCTTTCTTTAATATCTCCATACCTTTCACTCTTTTCACTCGATGTCATTGCGCCGCGCATTAATGTTGCGCCATACTGGGTAGATCACATCGACTCTCCAAACAAAGAGTACGTACAACGAGCGAAAGCCCAAGGGACCCCCAGTTGGACGATCCAGAGAGGATTCGTCGACAAGAGCAATCCCAGGCAGCAGCAAGCCTCTACGACGACGTTCAGCTCGTTTTTTAGGTTGAATTTTCTACTGCTTCTGAAATACCTCTGATTCAATAGTTGTTATACATATTTGCTTTGAACCGAGCTGCGTCTACGTTGAATCCCACTCTCTTGACCACTTACACAGTCTGGGCCTTCCAGTCTCGGCGTCAGCCTAGTCGGTACCTGCATCTCCTCTGGCTATCTCTTGGTCGGTATCAACACCACTAGAATCCTTATTAAATAAATCGCCATTCCATCATCTGCCTATTCCCTTGTTGGCACCTGTTGCTTCCCAAACCTCGCACAGTTGCTTCTTCGCAGATTCACCCCGTTATATCGTTGCCACCAAACCTGAAACCCGATTGAGCCGCAGTTTCTTCAACATTTCCCACTCCTCACTCGGGAGGTCTTGATCCTGCTGCAATCATGTCAATGAAGGACTCCTTCCGAGGTTAATATTTGAATCGAATCACATCCCACTTCCCACAAGGCAACTTGATACCGGTACGTTCCAATTCGCGTCTATGACTGAGCTTCAGTCACTCAGTCAAGTCGAATCCTGGGAGGCATGTGGGAGTTGGTCGAAACGTGCGCCACTCCCGCGATCTTTTTTGGAATTGCTTGCGTCGAGTGCAGTCACATTTGGACAGTATTTTGGTGTGTGCTAGCTACCGGTAGCTACCGGTAGTACCGGTACGGTAGGGCCATTGTAACAACTTTCCTCGAACTGTACCGTGCGAGGGCACGCTGTACCAGTCTACATGACATTGTCGTACGAGGGGCGAGGGGCTGGAAGCATCACGGCGACAGACAATCGAGGCTTGCTGCAGGGATGCTATGCAAGCAAAGCTTCCCTACTAGACTAGTAGTTATGTTCAGGGTATGTTCAGGGTCAACTTTTGAGTGTATGGCAGGGCGTCATGCTTAGATTTCGCCTGTTTATGCAGCAGACGACTGCGCAAACGAGATCCGCCTGTCTTTCTTCGTCTCAATCCTTCCATCTCATCTGCACGTCTTCACAATGCTGGATCTATCTTATCATCAGATTCTTATAGTATTCGCATACATGTACTGGTGCGTCAGCTCATTGGTTTTGCGAACCCTGCCGTTGCTGCTGCCATGTCCCAGCGAAGTTGGAATTTACTATTGGTCCCATCAGTACAATCAAGCCCCAAGATGTGCAGGTGATAGGTGATGATGGCTGTTCTAAACGCCAGAAGTCGTAAAGCGGCGTCTCTTTGACTTCGAAGTAGGGCTGGCTAGCTAGTACTTTCCGTAAAAGAGAATGGAGAATCCTTAGAGCATGATCAACGGTGGCATCAAATATAAGCGCAAATTAGTGGCTTCTTGCACAGGGTGAACATCCATTAATGCTTTGATACATGCACAACAGGTTTCTAAATTTGAGTGCTGCGCACCTCTGTTTGCTGCCAACACCAAATTCAACGAATTTGATGATTCAAGTAAAAATTGATACAGTACCTCACTTAGTATCAAATTCAGATTTTGTAGTGACGTTATTTATGGGGTGTGCACCCGGTATTGAATTTCAATAAAGTGAGGAGAAAATTACGAAAATTGCGAGCAAGCATAGCCAATTTTCAAGGACGCCCTCCTTTTCAGGATCTTCACGGTGTGTTGGCTCCACTTAAGCCCTAATTTGCGCTTAGTTTTGATGTTGATCATGTACTATTTCATTGAAAATACAAGCTCAAAACAAAACCGTAGAGCGGCGTATCTTTGACATCAGATTCTATCATCTGCTCTCTCAGTAGTACCATCGTAATAAGATATTCAAAGACCGTACTTAAAAAGAGTACTCCAGTATCGACAGCCAAGACAGGAGGCTTACTGGAAAATATTATGATAAGTAAATTGATTGTACGACCGTGCGTGGCCCGTATGATACCGATAGCCACTATGATAGCCGCTACTAAAAATACGATAGCTAAGTTAATTAATTGATAGTAGTACCACCGTGGTGCGATGCCTCTTGGCTTCTTTCTTCTTTCTTACTCCTACCTTGTAACTAAAATGTGAACCAGGTGGGTAGCCACTTATTTAGTACTAGTAAATCGACCACAAAAGTGAGATTGAGCTTGGGGTGACATCGTTCAACATAAGATCAAGACTCCTGTGAATGCAGTCCCAGTTAGGACTTGTTAAGCCCCGACAATTAAATTTTTAGAACTATTGATAAAGAAACTGCAAACCGGGGAAGGGGTTCGGGGTGGTATGTCTTTAATAAGTACTGTACACCAACTGGAGTTTTCGGCCATTAGCGCCTACTAGCTACTACTCCTACTAGAGCTATGCATACTAGTATGATGCCGAGAGAAAAGGTTGCTGAGAGGTGAGAGGCCCTGCAGCTGGTGGACTGCGGGGGGTATTTACGGGAAGAGTCAAAAAAGGGTGTAAAAGGTGGTAAACCAGTTGGTAAATCATTCAGTTGAAGTTGGCAGAACTCGATCGATTGGTTTGAAGATAGATGGTGAACCATGCTGCTACAATGTCATGTAGCAGAAGGCTAACGAAAGCGATGCGCGAAATAGTTCAAGTAAGTTATTAATAGTTGATTTGGGATCCTGCACATGGACATGTCCTGGTGGCCACTGAAATCTATTTAAATCATCGAGTATAAATAACTCGTCACCATCTGTCTGTCCATCACTCGGCTTCAGTTTCATCATTTAAGTCTCATTAGAAGTACACGTTCTGTTGACAAACCAGTTTACAGAATTGTGCCCGTGTTAAAGAATGCACTTTCCACCCGCTGCTTGGGCTCTTTGCCTCTTCGTGGCCCAGACGGGCATCACACCTTTCCACGAATTGGGCCGAACAGACAACAGTGAGACGATGTTGCATGCGACAAGGCTCCTCTGAAATGGCAGGATACACTTTGAAACACAGTGAAAACTGCATACCTTTTGAGCACGACGTCTACAGACCTGTATGATACCAGCAGTACTAGCTACTCGTACTCATCAGTAGCTACTAGTAGTACTATTATAGCTAGCTAGAAGATCCCGGGCTCATCTTTGGTACCACCTTGTGTCCGACTGAGTCGGAAATCCGCCCGAAGATCTGATCATCTGATCCGCTCACAATTTAGAAAACCACCAAAAACGAAGCGGTACAAACAAAAACATAAACCCAACAAACATACTGTAAACCACAACAGCTCACAAACACAAACAACAACCACAACAAATATGAACTTTCCACAAGACGAATTCAACCTCCTTTCGGGATTGGGATACGAACCAACCATGGAAGAGCAGATGGCAGAAGTCAAGACACAAGAAGCCACCCCGGAAGTGGCAACAATTAGTGCTGCTGCAACCGCAGCTTCCGCTACCAAACCAAAGAAGGGGCTAACTCAGTTGTCCCCCAACTTTGTCCCAACTAACTACTCTGTTATCTTGGGACGAGGCAAGGGCGCATACAACTACGTAGGCAACAAGCGATGCCGAGTAATCGTCAAGAGCTTCCTTGGTGAATACAACAAATGCAACACCAGACAGGAACGGTCTGTCCAGGTTACAAAAGTCCTTGAAATCATCCGAGAAGCATGCCCCATCGGAGCATTTGTCAAGAACGAAAACGGATCCTGGTATTCGGTTGACGAGAAGATTGCACGAGAGAAGATCTTCACAATGTTCAGGGACTGTCAAAACTCGCAAGCCAGGAGGTCTTCCTCTTCTTCGCTTCGTTCATCACTCCGATCGACTTCCTCATCTCCTCACAAAATGACAGCGAGTCCATCCGTCCAGGTCAGCTTCCCTGAACCACAACCGGTGGTTTCAGAAAACCTCAAAAAGCCTTTGACCAGCATTTCCGCATCTCGAGAAGAACCCGCTGTCGACCACCTTCCGCCTCCTGCAGATATCTTCGAGCCCATCATGTTTGATGACGAGGATAGCCTGGGTGAAAGCCTGGGTTCCAACTGTGGCTCCTTCTATGACATTGACTCCTGCAGCCTCTGCACCATTTGAACC
Source organism: Seminavis robusta (assembly GCA_903772945.1). NCBI lineage: Eukaryota > Bacillariophyta > Bacillariophyceae > Naviculales > Naviculaceae > Seminavis > Seminavis robusta. The sequence goes on along the minus strand of CAICTM010000099.1, from coordinate 13,132 downwards.
GACCAGAAAGCCATGGCGAACATCGTAACAGTACTGTACATATAAACTGAACTAAGCAAGTTTACGCATAACATGGTCTGATGCCTCCGTTCTTGGATTGAGAGGGTGATAGTAATGCCAAACGCAGCCTTAGACGCATTCCCTGATCATGAAAGGTGCTATTCCGCAGCAAACAAGAGAGCAGCCTTAGACGCATTCCCTGATCATGAAAGGTGCTATTCCGCAGCAAACAAGAGAAGTGCATTGATGTTGAATGAGCCCCACGCAGCCACACAATCACTACCTACCAGGTAGCTACTAGCCAGGGTTCAAGATCCTAACAGTATATTCATTCAAAAGTGTTTTGTTTGCCATGCTGCTAAAACCGAACCGTTTTAGATTAGTTAGATATCTACCCGAAAGGAGTTGACGATATCTTCTACAGTTTGTCGTTCCAGACTGTCGGGTTTTTCAAACTTGACAGCATTGGATGATGTCATGAGCATGTATACGTCTCCTTCTGGGGAAACCTCATAAGCATCTAGCAACCCTCTTCGTTCCACTCGCAGACCATTTCCCGTTACGGTAGCAAACTTGAGCTTGAATCTTCGGTGGGTGGCACACTTGCAATCCTCCTCGTTGGCCAGCAACGTAGCTGAGGCCACTTTGTATTCATCAATTTCCACTCCCTGACTCTTGACAATGACACCTTTGGGATCAAAGACAGATGTTCCTAAGAATGCTTTGGGGATTGTTGCTAGCTTTTCTCCTTCCGGCAGTTTGGTGCGTAGGACATAGAGTTTATCTCCATTGCGTTGATCCACATAGGAAATTCCTCCCAGAAATTTGTCCAATTGTAGCCAATCGGCAGGGAATTCAAAACTGACACCCACAGTCCTTGCTTTGATGGCGGATGGCGCCACTACTTCGTCGCTGTATCGATAGAGGTTCCCCAATGGACCTGCCCTGGAGAGGCGAGGATTGAATCCTGGCGCTGCCCTGTAGAGCCAAGTCGCCGCCGGTCCTACCGCATCCTCTACGACACTTGCTGTTGCGACGGGGCTTGCGGTGGGTCTTGACACTGGTGCAATTTCCTTGATTTGGTTGACTCTGGCTGCCGCGGAGCCATCGTAAGCTTTGAGTTGTTCCTTGAGAATGGGGTTGCTGCCACCGCCATCTGTCCGAAGTCCTGAGACGTCAATTCCCGCATTCGCAGCAGAGGGAGAGACAGTTAACATTCCGATTGCCAATGTGGAAAGAAACGAGCGCCGACTGTCGCTGTCACTGTCACTGTCGCTGGGATCCTCTTGATTGGCAGAAAACAGCCTTGAACAGGATTGTCTTCCTCTGCTCATCTGCTGAGGTTGAAAGGCGTCTGATGCCACAAGGCAGAGTGCAAAGAGGAGAAAGGTTCTTGCTGTTGCGTTCATCTTCATCATCGAAGTCGTATCTATCGTCAATTCCGTTGTTGTGGGAAACTATGAACCTGATCGTAAAATCATACTATGGTTGTGGAACACAGCTGCCATAGTGACTATAGCCATGGCGTGGTGCTTTTACAATCGTTGCCACCTTGTAAAAGTCGACCACCTCTGGCGGCTATCTCATGCATCTTACTCATCTTCCTGAAATAAAGATCGAGATAGACAGGGCCGCGTCATTGCCTTTTATTGGGTCCACCATCCAATCGCCATCAAGATACGGTAGTACCACTGATGACATGACTGGCAATTGTCCACGACGGCACGGACAGCGCAGCAAACGGCATGAACTTTCAAGAGGTTCACGGAATGATCAATCCAATGACGTACTGTACCAGACACTTGAATAGCGTGAATCAAATCCCAAAATGTGACTCGACTCGACTATAGCTACAGTGTACGGTATACTACTAGCCAGCTGCAAGCTGCAAGACCGCTGCAAGACCACCGCAAGACCAAAGGAATATTCGCGCAAAACAACGTTCACTGACTCATTGATGCGGCTGGTGCATTTGGGCCACGATGATGGCCCTCTATCGAACAAATCTGGCTGCTGTCGCTGTCACGGTCAATCAGGTACCGGTACCTATAGCTTGAGAAGACATCCGTAGTTAGACTATCATAGATAGAAGACGACGACAATGAGTGATGAAGAACTGATCCGTCAAGCCAATGTGGAAATCGAGGAGGAGCGTCTCCTTGTGGCAGCCCGACTGTTGCGACAAGTGGAAAAGCAAGAGAGTTTGACTCCCGGGCACTGCCGTGTCATGGAACAAGCTCAAGTCATCCAGAATGTCATTGATGTGCACCTGAAACCGGCCCAAGACGATCCCACTTGGAAGAAACAAACGGAATCGCACGGCCATTGGGACACTCTGATTTACTACAAAGTCGAAGAACACTCCAAACTCACCTGTCGGATTGAAACACCCATTGAAGCTTCCTTGTTGGTGCCCCTGTTGGCCGTCTTTAATGAGTCCGAACTGTACGACCAATGGATGCCAAAATTCCGATTCCCAATCAAAATGGGGGTCCGACAAAGTCTCAAACTCACAGACCGGCCCGGTAGAGGAGCACAAGTCTGTCAAGTCACGGTCGACATGCCCTTTCCCATTAGTGACAGAGAAGTGGTCTATGATGTGTACGCAGTAGATGCTATTGAAGAATTGAGTTTGATCTCCATGAAGGGCACTTCCTTGCAAGTGGGAGATGCGGACGGGGCTGTGGCAGAACCAGAACCTGGCATTAAACGCATTGAGTTTGAGGTGGGGTGGGTGATTCGACAGTGCCCCAAAGACCATCCCTCTCTTCAGAATAGCAAACATGAATATGCAGAAAATGAACCAGTGCTGCTACTGAGTCTGACACAATTCGCGGACGCCCATGTGAACTATGTCCCTGTCTCCATTATAAACTTTGTGACACGAACTGCCTTGGTTGGACAGTGGAATTCTTTGCTTCAAGTGGCTCAAGACGTCAAGGATGGAAAGAGACCTGATCATGACAAGTGCATTCAAGACAAGCAAGAACTATATGGATGGGTCAATCAACGCATCGAAGCCATGTGTGCCAAAATGGATTGAATCGAATCGAATCGAATCATTCAATCATTCGACAGTGAGTGCCAGGCTGTACCAAAAATTTAGTCTTTTTTACCAGTGTACAGAATTCATTATAATATACATGTAGTCCTTGTACCTTTCCTGTCCTGTCCTGGTCTGTCTAGCTAGCTCTCCTGTAGACAATTAATTGATGACCTCGCTCAACCATTGCCATCCAACGAGTTCTACGATGTACCTTTCACCCTGGATACAAAGTAGAAAGATGCCTAGGCCTTTGCGGAACATCCTAGCTTGGTCTGCAGATAACCAGTGGTACCGGTAGAGCAATAGCAAGGACTCGACTCGGCTCGACTCGACTCCAATGACATCAACACAGGTCCTTGGACCGTGCCGAGAAGCCCTGAACTTGCTGGAGGCTTCGAGAATCTTTCTTCGAAAGGGCTTGTGTGCGCTCTTGTTTGACGGGGGTACGAACGCAAACGATCAACGCCAAAATCTGCACAGAGCGAAAGAAAGCAAGCAAGAAAAGGTCGAGAACGATCGAAACGTCGCACAAAGCTTTTGTCTCTTGTGTCCACTCAAGTCCAATACTTGATTCGTTAGTTAGAGCTTGTGTGTATTTCTCCTCTTCTCATCATGGCGGACTCCTTTGGCAATTCCCCACGGTGGAGAGGGCTGAAAGATCGACAAGTGCAGAGAAGAGAAGATGTTGAGAATGAGCTGAATGGATCCTATCATCAACGAAGAAACCGTGGATCCTACATTGCCCCTCAGAATGAAACGGATTATTTGTTGTCCACATTCTCTGATACAGCTCCAGCTACTCCGGCATCGCCACCGCCAGGCATGGCTCCTGGTCACGCTGACGGACGACAGTCGCCCTTTTCTGGGAGCCTTAGAGGCAAGTCTGCTCTGGTATCCATGCTAGATGCTTCACTCCGACGAGGGGCTTCCTCTGTTGTAGATGTTCGAGACCAAGCCGAAAAAATCAAAAACTTCTTGGCGGAACTCCCCAATTTGGATAAAGATGGCGGTGATCACCGTCGTCATTCAGCCACCATCAATGTTGCCAGTAGCAGCGCCTATGGATCCTGTGAAAAAAATGAAGATGTGGAGGGCGAGAAATTGTTCCAGAACCTCAAGGATCAGAAACCTTCCTGCAAAAAGACTCCTGCAGATCAACAAGCTTCACTGATCACACAAATACCGGCCATTGCCATTGCTTCCTTACTGAACTTGATGATGGCTATCCCCTTTGGTGTGTCATACTTCCCCATTGGCTGGAGTGCCGGAGGAGAAAACAATGCTGGTGATGCACAACAAGATGCAGATGGAGTATCGGGGGCTTTCCCTCTTCCAGGAAAGGAAGCTCTAGGAATTCGAATGTGCCTATTCTCCACCCTTGTGGGACAGTTGGTCATGACCTTTGCATCCAAGTTTGACAGCTGTATTTGCTTTCAAATGATTGAAAATGTGCCCTTCTTTCATACATTGGCCAGTAGGTTCATCTATCTTGTCCGTGGATCAGTTGCGCGTTATGGTTTGAATTACTCACTCATTATTGTTGCTTTGCTTTACTGTCGGTAGGAGTTGTAATTGCGTCTCAGGGATATGGTATCGAGAGCTTGAGCACTCTCTTCTTCCTCTTTGGGCTTTCCAGTGCTCTGGTGGGAATTCTCTTCTACCTATTGGGGAGATTCAATCTTGGCTCTGTGGTATACTTCTTTCCTAATCATGTAAGTCGAAAAGGGGGGAAGCAATGGCAATTGCTGATATTTATTGTCTGAGCCAGGGAGCTGCAGCAGCAGAAATTTGTTTTGCAGGAAGCTGTTTCCTCAAAATGATAGCGCATCACAACTAACATTGAACATGGCCCCTTCCTCGCTGTGAAAAGGTGTTGGTTGGCTGCATTGGCGGTATTGGTGTCTTCATTACAATATCGGCTTTGGAAGTCACCAACGATGCCTCCTTCTCGTGGGACATGCAAGGACTGCAGGGGATCATCGACAACTTCCACTTACTTTCAGTTGTTCTGCTATTCGAGGCAACCCTTCGACTGCTGATTTGGAAGACCAAGTCTCGGATACCTCTGCTGTCACCAATCTTCTTTTGCTCCATTCCATTTGCCTTCTATGCTGGTCTCTGGGTATTCAGAGTAGACATGGAAGATGCTATGGAGGCTGGATACTTCTTTCCAGCACCAGCTGGCGAGGACGGCAATCAGAGCTTGTTTGACAGAGCCTTCAGTTCTCATACACTCGATCTGTTACATGTGGTTGATTTCACGACAATATCCTGGGAAGCAGTCTTGAACTCCTCGGGAACCATGGTGGCACTGGCAGCGTTCTCTCTCATTCACGTCCCAATCAACATTCCGTGAGTGTACCAAGGGATAATATCTTTTTCCCCTTCCGGTTCGATCTAACCAATACGAACTCACGCCTTGCTCTGGTTTCTCTAGTGGTGCGTGAACTTTTCCGACTGTCTATCTTGATCATTTGAAGGTAACAGTGCTGACCCTCGTTGCTTCCTTTGGCAGCTTTCTCGATCTCCATGGATATTGGTGCGTACGACAGGCTCTGTTCGAAAACCTCCTCTCAGGAAACGCACACTTACAAATCATTCCTCTCCTCGCAGATACGGATATGAATAATGAGCTCATGGCACATGGATACAGCAACTTTGCGGCTGGAGTGTTTGGTTCCTTACCCAATTACATGACGTACAGCAACAGTTTGCTGTTTGCCAAATCAAAGGTTTGTACAACTGTTGAGAGGAGCATTTGTCGCACTTGCTGGCTGTGCGTAGCGGCTCAATGTTTGCCATTCCTGCAACGCTTCACCAGGGAGGTGGGATGGCCAGCTCCGTAAGTAATGAAGTTTCAATTTCGACGTAACGATGTTTCTGTGCACTGACGATATTTGTGCATGGGTTCCCTTTCCCCTGTCCTCCGATAGCTGATTGGTATGAAGCCCAGATCGTGCGGCCCTTTTCGCTTGTCCGATTGCAAACGAACAACTAACCCCATCATCTTGATGTTCCATAGTCTCGTTCTTCACGTTCGTATTCTTCATTTTTGGCCCCGAGTTGGCAATCTACATTCCACGGTGCATGGCAGGAACACTGCTGTTGCACATTGGGCTGGACTTGTTCATGGAAGGGGTAGTTGATTCGTACTATTATGGATACGACAGATTGGAATACGGAGGGATATGGTTGATAACGATAACGATGACTGCGTTGGGAATGACTGCCGGGCTCTGTGCTGGCGTCCTTGCGGCATTGTCAGTCTACGCAGCTCAGTCCATCACATACATGAACCCAATCAGGGCGCAAATGCCTGCAACTACCCTTTTAAGCTCTGTTTGGACAAGACCAGCCTCGGAACTTGCCATCCTCAACAACGAGCGCACTGGACGCTCCCGTATTCTAGTTGTCCAACTCCAAGGTCATCTATTCTTCGGCAATGCAAACCAGCTGACGGACACGGTCAAAGGGTTGCTCACCGACAGTCAAGGGACCGGTCTTGAGCCTCTTATTGTAAGTTTCTTTCTTGGGTCACGTTTTTTCGCAATGCACCGTGTATGAGCTCTTCCTGACTTCTGGTCAACGAATACGATAGGTCATATTGGACTTCACGCTTGTCTTGGGTTTGGATTCCTCGGCATCCCATGCCGTTGCGAAAATGAACACAGCAATGCATCGTCGTTTCGACATTGCTGCCACTGTCTTCGTTGCAGGTAGAGAAGGGTTTCCTTGCGAGTACGCCCTTTCGGAAGCGCTCTCGAGGCAAGGCGACGAAGAACACCTTGAAGAGCTTGAAGACTTGACGTACTCTTTTTCAGATATGAATAGCCCCAAGTATCGCCGCAATCGAATCTGTGATAATCTTGATGACGCTCTGATCTTCGCTGAAGACGTTCTCATTTTCCGTGTAGACCCATCTCTGCTGCAGCGTGACAGAGCCATCGTCGAACCAACAGGATATCTGGCCCCGGAAGATGAACGAAAGCTCGCTGTTCAACAGCTTGCAAACCTCTTCCCCAAGAGCGACGAGATTACAGCAGCCGTGAAGCTTTTGTTTTCGTTCTTTGAACGGGAGGAGTACACTGTGAATCAAAAGCTGTGGGAACAAGGAGATGCCAGCACGTGCGCCAAACTCCTCGTTAGGGGAGAATTGATTGCCTATTCTGACTGCAACGCACAGACGAGCGTCGCAGCTGAGAGAGTCCCTACTGGAAACATCGTGGGTGAACTGGGCCTTGTACAAGGATTGCCTCGACTCAGCACACTGGAGTGCACATCAGAGAAGGCCATCATGTACAGCTTGAGTCTCGAATCCTGGAAGAAGATCCGGAAAGAGCATTCCTATGCTGCAGTGTACTTTGAAGAGATTGTCATTCGATATCTAGCCAACCGCGCTCAGCACGTTACCAGAATTTTCGATTCGCGGTGCTTACCGGTCTAGATCAGGTACCGGTACAGGGGTTTGTACAGGGAGGATGACGAATGCTTGGCCGTGAACCAGAGAGCAGTGGATTTGAGTAGCAAAAAATTGGAAAACTCACTAAATAGATTCACATGTACAGTTACAGCCGCAAAAATCGCTGGAACAATCAAAAGCAACCGAGCTAAAAAAACACAAGGATTCATCCACCGTTCCAGATAGCGAGTTGTTGGCCAAATTCAAAGTCGTCAAGTTGGAGAGGAGGCCGAACTCGGATGGAATCGCGGATGACAGCAAGTTCTCATGAAGATCAATTAATTCCAGATGAGTCAGAAGACCAATCTGAGATGGTAGAGGCCCGCTTAGGTTGTTCTCGGCCAGTCGCAAACGAACCAACTTTCCTGCCTCTCGTGGGGGGTTGAAATGGTAGGAGTCATAGCTTTTGATTGGAGGCATTGCTGCTAGTTGTCCAAGCTCCACCGGAAGTGTTGAAGACAAATGGTTGCTGGACAGGTCGAGTTGAATGAGGGATGAGAGCAGCCCGAATTCGCTGGGGATGGATGACGATATCTGATTGCCAGCTGTGCTGAAGTAATGAGCCTTCCGCAACAATCCAAGCTCCGAGGAAAGGGTCCCAGTCAGCAGGTTGTTGGAGAGGCCGAATTCCTTGAGTGCAGTCAAGCTCCCAAGTTCGTTTGGAATCTCTCCAGTCAAACCTTGGTCCCCAATGAAAAGCACCTCCAAGTTTTGGTGCAAGAGCCCAAGCTCCGAGGGGATGCTTGAGCTGAGCAGTTGCTCAGCCAAATCCACCTCAATCAACGATGACAACAAGCCAAGTTCACTAGGGATTGAGCCTTCCAATCTACAGTTAAAGAGGTACAAAAATGACACAGCAGTCTGAGATATCTGGGTGGGTATGGTACCAGAGATGGGGCTGGTTGCAAAGGAAAGCACCCTGGAGAATAGAATCACATAGAACGAAACAAAGGAACGAAAGTTTTTAGCATTGTGCGGCCATGTCATGGAACCTGTGTGGTGTATGTATCAGGGGAGTGATTACTTACTGCAAACCGGTAAGCTGTCCCACCCTGGTGGACAACGTTCCTTCCAAGCCATTGTTCAAGCCCATGTTTAGATCCCTCAAGTTGCTCAACAAATACAACTCTTCAGGGAGAGTTCCACGTAACCCGTTTCCTTCCAGATGTAAATATTGATAGACTTCTCCCGGCCCAGAGGCATTTGTACCATCAAGCAGACATGGGCTGTAGAATTGGTATCCAAAGTATCCTTCAAAGGCTGCTGCACTCATGTCCCAGGTGCACTCATGAGAATCGGAGAGCCACCCAGAATTGTACACCCAGCTGGAAGGTCCATTCGTAGCGTAGAATAGAGCTGCTAGCGAATACCTTTGGATGATTCTTTCATCAGTGTAGTTCGACAGGCTTTTCTCACTCAGAATCCAGTCAAGTGCTAATGCTTGGGGTGAATCTGGTTTCTGTTGAATTTCCCTAACGGTATACTCAGGGAGAAGGGACATGATATGTGAATCCTGCGAATACCCAGTCGGACTAATCGTCAATGTGTCGTCTTGGTGCAATGGAACCAGCGTTGTGTCGTCACTGTCCCCGCGCAAGAGGAGGACCACCAGGATAACTATTCCCAATGCTACGGAAACCAGAATCAGCAGGATTGCCCCTTTTTGCAGCACTTCTTTCAGCGGACTATTAGAGGTACCGGTATTCAAATCCTGGAGTCGTACTGGCTGAGCAGTTTCCAAGTCGTCTTCCTGCACCGGTCGTGCTTTTGCGAGTTGGCTATCGTCAACGGAAACACCAGTAGACGTGCCTTCGTCTTCAGTAGCGATTTCAGGGGACGTGACGGATCCATAGTCCAAAGATGTATTTGGAGAATCCAAGCCACCAGGCGAGTAGGCATAGGCACCGGGAGCTACAAGGTTGTTTAGACGAGAACGTCTCGCAAGAATCGTTGTATTTGCTCCTCCTTCTTCTTGGTCTTCGAGATTCTGAATCCATTCTCCATTGGTATGACTCTCTTCGAGAATCCGATGAAGTAAGTTAGAGCTTTGGTCGCTTTTCCTACCGGTACCTCCCTTTGAGTGACAGTCATCCATCTGGGAGGGGAGAGCGTCACTCTTACTATTAATAGCCGCACCGGTAACCAAGACACCAGCACTTACTTTGAGCGGCTCAGTGACATCGCCTTCTGGCTTTTTGTTTGTTGTCTTCTTGCTTACGGGCAAGTCACAATCAGTCCTCTCCTCACCTTGCTTTGGTTGAGTACTCGTACCGGTACTAGTATCAATAGTGGCACGAGCTTCTTCGCTTCGTTTCTGAACAACTTCGATCAAGAAATCCAAATCATCGTCTCCACATGATGCCGTTCCCTTGCTTTCAACCTTTCGCTGTGCTGCCTTCATCATTGTCCTCTTCGTCAAGCTTACTACTGGTACCGGTACTGGTACGACTGTATACTGCATTAGCACTTGAAACCCATTTTTTGGAATTGTGTCCTCATCGATATCATCTACAGTAGCTGCCAGCCACGCAAACATTATAAGTGCGTGGTGCGTGGTAAGGGCATGTCGGTGGTCGCTGAAAAGTCATCCTTTTTTATTTGTCTCGTATCCGAATTCCAATGAACACCTACCTATGCTTACACGGCTCGTAAAGCCTCCAGTCCAGCGACATGATCAAAGAACGAACATACCAACACTTCACCGACGTCATGCGTCTCCTCTACGGAAAACGCAAGTCAGATTCATACGCAAGACACTTCGCCAACGAATTCCAAAACTTCGCATCTCCTTCACCATTCCGACTCAACGGCGATATTCAAAGGAACAGCATCGAAATTAGCATCCTATGGCAAGGCAACCCCATCAGCACTGTCAAGACCTTCGGGACACGACACTGCAGCCTATGCAACAGGGAGCGACTCGAGATACTGAAACGATCCAGAGAATCGCCAGAAAACCTGATCAACTCCTGCAACGAAATATACGGAGCATGCCGACATAAACCTCGATTTCATAAGTACCACAATAGCCCAAGCACTGATGATCCCCAAGGGGGATGAAAAAGTCAAACAACCGAAAAGTTACCACAGAGTAAAGCCTGTGTTTTGGCGATTCGGCAGTTTGTGCTGATCAAGAGTAAAACTACTTAATTCAGTCACTTTTTGCTAAAATCGTATGATGACAGACCCTTATTAAAGACCGTCACTCGAGTAATGTACCCACACACTGCTGCAAATCAGCTAGCGAATCCATAATCCATCCACTCCATCTGCTCCCTCTCTTTTTTTTCTTTTTCTCTTTTTCTGTTCTTCAATACCTGGTAGCTGCTCAATTCCCCAGTACTCACGCCACTGTAGAACAGTACTGGTAAACAGAAAATTTACGCCCAGTGCGTCATTATCGCTGAAAATGACAGAACATTCATTCGCTCGTATTAATGCCTGACTTTAGAAAACGTTAAAAACAAAGAAAGAAACCTTCACACAGGACTTATTAAAGTATATGTCATAACCCTCAACAGGACTTATACAGAGGAAAAACATGCGATTTACCCTAAAAACAAGGTCAAATCACTTAACAGTTGAGGTCATTTGGGTCAGTCAATTTCTTCGAATGGGGTTCCGAAAATATTTTTTAACCTGTAGAATCCTGGTAAAGCTCTACTGCACGCTCGAAACTCTATTTAATCTCGTAGTTTCAAGCTAGTTTCACACAAGCATGCGTGAAACTAGCCCTTAGTTTCACGTGGCACGTGAAACTATGTTCAGCCGTGCGTGAAACTTTCAATCTATCTGTAGTAGTCACTAGTAAATCTTGCGTGAAACTAGCCGTTTGGCTGCGTGAAACTACCTGTTTCTTGCTAGTTTCATGAAGGGTCTACGTGAAACTAGTACTAGTTTCATGTGCGTGAAACAGTACGTGAAATTAATACTAGTTTCATGCAGGTTCTTCACAGAAGATTTAAGTCCCATTTCCGCACCCTGGGAATTGAGCAAAAACATCAGGCTGTTGACCAACACTGATGAGAACTGAGGTACAGTACCGGTACAGCGCACAGTGATACCGTACGGTACTGGATAGTGGCCACCAGCACCTCCAGGTAAACCATGAAAATTGGAAAACAAATAAATATAATTCTAAAAATTAGAAAATTGAGTCTTGAAAGCAAGCATTACCTCATTGCCTCTTCCAAGCAAGACCAAATGAGAGAATTAACGATGGCAGCAATACTCGCCATACATGCAACTATCCCATGAATAATGCTGCTTCCATTCCGGGGCATTCCAATGGCCCCGCTTTACTGCCAACCACTTGGATATTCTGACGCAGTTTTTGAACAGCATAACTGGCACCGTAGTCGTACATAATAACGAAAAATCTCACGGCAGCCCTACCCTTTCCAGCGTCCTCCATCGCCTGCTGTGTTTTCATATATCCTGCTACCGATAACTGCTCGTTAGCTTTGGATACGAAATCAGCATTGGGAGGCGTTTCAGACGCAACTTGCTTCAGTTCCAATATCACCACACTCGTATCGGAACTAAATGTGACATCTGTCCGCTTTCCGGTCGCTGGCAATTGTCCTCTTGGCTTGTCCGTGCAATGTTCTGTAGAATGTCATGAGCCTCCGTGACGACGTGAGACTGGAATTGAAGCTCCAAGACAGGATTATTGGCGTCGGACGAAGCCCAGGCCATGAGTCTTGCCATGTTATTTCGCGAAATGGAAGTCACAAAGTCCACCAATATCTCTTCGCCGTGGGCATACAAATCTTCCGCGGACTCCAGCGCGACCAACTTTTCCAACGAAGCTCGTGGGGTCTTCAGAAGGGGTTTGAGCAGGTTCTCGCAGTAGAATTCAGAGGTAATGGTGAATGTTGGGTGGTCGGTTGATGTCCCCGAGGCCGATATCACACCAATATGAACTAGCAAAGTAAGGTAGTCACTGCACCTCGAGGTAAAGGCCTCAATTGGTTCTTTATTTGTGTAAAATTCTATTTTTGAAACTTTCCGTTTCAAAGGGTTAAGTCATATCAGCCAAACATAAGACAAATGGTTTAATCATCTGACAATTAACTTATAATCATCTGACTACTGTTATAAGTCTTAAGACGATTCTTTCAGACGATTCTTTCAGACGATTTGTCAGACGATTATTGGCGAGTTAGACGATTCTGTCAGACGATTATTGGCGAAGACCCCACCTTGTCAGACAAACCTATTACTATGTTGAACGCAGTACCGTTTATGACTGAGGCGAATTAGCGATTGTCTGACAAATAACAAGCGATTGTCTTAATAGACTTAGTGATCGTCTGAAGAGGATTTAGCGATTGTCTGACAATCGTCTGATACTTATCTACCAATTGTCTGATGCATGGATGATTTCTTATCAGATATTTATAAGACAATTCTCCTTGGAAGACATTTGTGCTCTCACTGAAATCATCAAATGTACTCCCTTTCAATCAAATGGGCTTTTTACCTCGAGGTGCTGATGTGGATCCGATGAGATTATGCCATAGGAGCCATATTATGGGTGCGGCGCAGCTGTGCTGGCTCAGTCTGGTGGAAAGATCGCTGCTGCATCTGTACACTCTTTCAGTACAATGAGCTGTGTCACCATC